>OMKL01103161.1:0-13904 GCA_900302295.1 Parasudis fraserbrunneri | reverse complement strand
AGGATCCTCCAGACTGCACATTTTTCCCACATATTTTTTAAACACAAGTGTTGAAAGCACACCAGTCCATCTGCGCCAGACAGGTGACATCATACACACTGGACAGGATACTCCCTCAAAACAGGATGACAGATCACTGAAATAATCTATACAGTTTAGTTGTTGTTGTTGTTGTTGTTGTCATGATTATTATCATCATTATTATTTATTTATTTATTTATTTTAAAAGTGTATTACTGTAATGTCTTGCCCAGTGCAGCCGCAAAGTAGGGCTCGCAGGCCAAATTTGGCCCTCTATGACATTATTTTTGGCCCTCCAAATGGGCTCTAGAGACTAAAAGATTTCAGATTTGGTCTGTTTTAGTGCATTTTCTTTATATTTCAGGAGTGATTTTAAAATAACTTGATTGCACTTCCTGACAGGCAGGTGGGTCCGTTTTATTGAGTTCTATTAACATTATTGAATATTGAGTTATTTATTGCTATTGAGGCTCATTGAGTTTTATATTGAAGAGAAGCACGGCTCCAACAAAATTGTTACGTTTGCGGCCGACACAGCTGTGGTGGGCCTGATCAGCCAATGACGAGAAGGCCTACCTAGAGAACAACCCCCCCCTGAATAACAGCAAGACAAAAGAGCTGATAGTGGAGAAAACAGGAGCGACCCCCTCAGGACCAACAGGCTCTAGTGGAGAGAGTGAGCAACTTCAGGTACCAGTCAGATACTCTGATACCCCTTTTCCACGGAGGCAATTTGAGGGCTGGTTGAGATGTGTGCGCCAAGGTCCCTGAAGTTGCTCGCTCTCTCCACTAGAGCCTGTTGATCCTGAGGGGTCTACACACATTGACAGCTTGGTGAAGAAGGCACAGCAGTGTCTCTACTTCCTCAGATGTCTGGGGAAGTTCAGGATTTCAGGGTGTTTTTTAAGAGTTGTATTAAGCTCTAAGATTATTGAGTTATTTATTGCAATTGAGGCTAATTGCGTTTTTTTTAAATTAAATAGTTGCCTTTATCTTTTTATCTGAGTCTCATTGAGTTTTTTTATTGAAGAGTAGCTTATCCTTTATTTTTTTATATATATATGCTATCCCTTTATCTCTTTATCTTTTATTTAATGCTTGCACTCTCAGTTTCATTTACTTATCGCATTTGTAAAATAATCGATTTGCAGCCCTTGGTCATCCACGTCAAAAGGTTTTGGGCTATGATTAACAACCTAATGAAGTTATTTTTGACATTTTGATGAAGATATCAAAGATATTATTCAAATAATTGGGCTATATGAATATATATAGTACCATCTCTTTCTTTTATCGATTGGCTATTCGCATTTCTGTAGAGCGACTTAGCGTAAGTTGCATTTACCTGCGCTATCTCGCACCACTATGGTTTCAACCATTATTATTCATGATAGGGGTGTTTGTGATTTTGTGCGAAATTCATACACAATTATAACCGATTTAGCGGTCAGTTTATACTGAATTGTTCTGAAAACTGTTTTCACCATACACAACGGTTTTGACAATTCTTGTAAATGATTTGCGGTCGCTATACTGTTGCTAGCGTTAAGGTTTTTAAGAGCAGACCACTCGCCTCCACACAGTTGTGGTTTCGTCATCATCGCTCTGACCGGAAGAGTTGGTGTTTACAGCACAGCGTTTGCTTCACGTTAGCAATTTGCTAGCCAGCGAAATACCGTTGATGTCAAGTTAGTTGCAGCCAATATTCTGATAATTTCGCAAGATTATTTATGCTGTCATGATGATTTTGTCGCTGAAGCAGTGCTACTGACAAGAAACGCAATGACTAGCTGGCTGACATAGCGGCGGGGCTAGCCAGCGAAGCTAGCTAACTTTACTTAAATAGAGCAGCATTGGGACTAGTGCGGTTAAACAGGTAACGTTTACACTTTCAGGGACAGGTATTGTGTGTCTCTTCACTCGAGACTCTAGACAACCACACGGTGTTTAATGTCAGCTCTGTGTGTTGTATGGTTGGCTATCTCCTCCCAGTATAACCGTGTCCACTGAGTGAAAGCAACCATGGGCGCGGAGAGCAGCGCTCTGCGGAGCTGCATTCTAGAGGAGCCGCTCTTGACCCTGCCCTCGGGACTAACCATGTACTCTGCCGTGCTCCAGGATGGCAAGCCTGCTTCCGTGTTTGTTCACAAGCAAGGCAACGAAGACAAAGTCAACAAAGCTGCTAAAGTAAGCAAGTAGGCTGACTTGATATGTTGAGGTAAAAATAAAAGAAACACCAACATCAAGACGCCCCACAAAGGTTGTTATTGTAATTATATAAGTTACTCATGAAAGAACCATTGCATTGGTTTAATCTAATTGTGCGTAAAAATGGATGGGAAAAACTACTGCCAAAGGCCTTTGGTCTGCACCAAAGCTGAAAGCAATGCTGTCTGCCTATACCCTTGACTTCTGGCACCTCTGTCTTGTTGTCTTAATTAAAATGTATGCAACTTGTTAGTCTTTCTGTTCTGTAATTGCCTTTTTTTTGTTGCATGTTGGACCCCAGTAAGAAAAGAGGTTGCTACGGCGTCAGCTAATGGGGATCCCAATAAAACTAAATTAAACCACAATGATGACTATCAGTTGTTAGAGAGGCATTGTCATTGAGATAAGTCACCAAATTGTATATAAAGGAATAGGTTCCTGCTCCTGGTATCCTCATTCTGAATGGACTCATGAGACTGAATCATCTGGAATCAGTGCCTAGTACCCCTGTCCTTCCATTTATTGCATACTGTATCCGTTTCATTATTATTTTTATTTCATTTAGTGTCTGTGGCTATTCACAACAGTGAATGCAGGCAGGGTGAATATGGTGAATAGGTCTACCATCTAAGTCTGTCTCCCTTCATGTCCTGCAGCACCTGAAGACGCTGAGGCACCCGTGTTTGCTGCGCTTCCTGTCCTGCTCGGTGCAGGATGGAGGCATCCACCTGGTGACAGAGCGGGTGCAGCCCCTGGAGCTACTGCTGGACAGCATCTCCCCGGAGGAGATCTGTGCTGGAATCTATGACCTCCTGCAGGCACTGGTCTTCCTGCACGAGAGGGTGAGAAGAAACACTTGCATGGGGTGCTTAGGAAGCAGGCGCAAAGTTAGGATTCCCTTCAGACATATTTTACTACATGGAGAGATTTTAGTCCAGAGGACACAATTCTAGATGATTGTTAGGAGTTATGTTCAACATGTGTCGACACACTTAAGAATGTTTATAAGGCATTGTCTTTTTATCAATGCCTTACAAGTTATGCCTCTTTTTGTGATAAGTTATTTTCCTGTCTCTCCCTACAGGGAAAATCAAGCCACAACAATGTATGCATTTCATCCGTGTTTGTTAGCGAAGACGGTCATTGGAAACTGGGAGGAATGGAGACTGTCTGCAAGTTCTCTGAGGCTACCGCTGAAGTAAGAGTTAAAAGAAAGTGAGCAGAGTAGTGACACCAGACTGAATATAGCCCACCTGTAGATCCAGTAGTGATAGAAAAAGTCATCACAGTGGAATGTTCCAGTTCAACAGTCTGAAAGTAGAGCACTCCCTGTGCTGAAAACATCACTTGTGTTCGATGCAGCGATTATTAAAAAAAAAAAAGAAAAAAAGGGAACAGGAGCCTTTCAGTGTGTAGACTTTTTCTACTAGGGGTTGGGAGTAAACATACCATTGGAAGGAACTCATCATGCTTCTTAATACAGGTCCATTAGATATTTGAATGCAATTTTTTTAATGTTAGATTATATTTCAATATTCAGTTTTCTTTATCCTCTCAGTTTCTCAGCAGCATTCAGACTGTGAGAGAGACCAGTTCTGTTCCCCCAGAAGAACGGGTAAGGGCAAGTCAAGTCAATACAATGAAAGGAAAAACAAAACAAACAAACAAACAAAAATGTAAGTAAATAAATGGAACACACCAAAGGGAGGAACACAGGCCAAGATGGGAAAATGAAACATTACTATCTACTACTGAAGTAGCTAATCACTGACTAGACTGATGGATTACTATTGTTATCTTTGGATATTGAAATGAAACTTGTTTTACAGGTCGAGGGCTTCAAAACTCTCCCTGATAAGCACGCTCACTCTCGAGACTGTTTCTCATTTGGAATGATGGTTGAGACCCTTATTCCTCTCCTGAATGGTTATGGTGAGTCTAGGCAAATTTCACTGATATTCTGAATAGAAGCCGAAATAGGGTGGAAAGTAGTGTTTTGTTTTTCTTTTAGAGGTTAATATGCATGATAATATTTTAATTATTGTGTGACATCCCATCTTTCTCTTTCATTCATTTACTCTGTATCTAGTGTCTGAGGAGCTGTCTGAGAGTCTGAAGATGACTCTGCAAGTAGGCCTGTTGAACTCTGACCCCTTGTCTCGGCCTCCACTCAGCTCCCTGCTGACTCATGACTTCTTCAGGTTTGTCTTGTCATGTCTGCCCTCATCACCTGTCTTTTGTACAAAATTAGTAAATTGTAGTTTAAACTTCCTTGTTTTTTTGTTGTTGTTTTTTTTTTACATTTAACAGGAATGACTTTCTGGAGGTGATGAATTTTCTCAAGAGCCTGACTCTTAAGACGGAGGAAGAGAAGAATGAATTCTTCAAGTAAATCTCTCTATTATGGTCCCCCATTGCTCTAAACCTGGTCGTCTCTGGTTTTTCCTCATCAGCTTGTGCAGTGTTTCTTTGTAGCACGTGCTCCATGGAACTGAGTGTGGCGTTATATACCTGTGTGTAGGTTTCTGTTAGACCGGGTCCAGAGCCTCCCTGAGGAGCTGCTAGCTGCCCGCCTTGTCCCCAAACTCCTCAACTCTCTGGTGCTTGCAGAACCCATGGCTGTCAAAAGCTTCCTGCCTCATCTCTTAAAGCCAAAGAAGGGTAAGACCGCATCGTACAATCCTGCTGCTGCTAGCACTACAGCTCAAAACATAATTTCCTCTGAAGAGGGGCACAATTGAACTGCGATGGATTCAACGTGTTCAACGTGTTTTAACAGACTGTTGTAGAACATGTTGCTCATTCTCCCATTCACCGTGTTTACAGATTCTACTGGTGGAGGCAGCAGTGAAGAATGCCTGCTCTCTGTCCCACTCTACCGGAACCATGTAATCCCCCAGCTCCTCAAGCTCTACAAGGTCAACGAGGAACACGTCAGGATCGTGCTGCTGGGTCACATCCACGTTTACGCAGAGTACTTTTCCCACGATGAGCTCAAGAACCAGATCCTACCTCAGGTAACATTTTGTGACTGATTTAAAAAAAAAAAGGGATCTTTTCACAAAAATCCCATCTTAAAATTCCTCCCTGTCTTTCACTACAGGTTTTGCTGGGAATGAGAGACTCTGACGATTCTCTGGTTGCCATGACGCTGCAGAGCCTGGCAGTGCTGGTGCCCTTGCTAGGGGCACATGTGGTGGTGGGAGGAGAGAGGACCAAGGTCTTCAAACGCACCACACCCAACTTCACCAAGTCTACGGAGGTAACCCCAGAAAGTAAGGAACACAGAGAGATTGACCCCTCAGCGATTGTGATATTTCGTTATTTGTGTGTGTGCACTAATGGTATTTGGTCCATGCTAATCCTCCCATTGTCTCTGCTCTTCAGCCTCCCCAGTCCATATAGTTGGAGGAACCTACCCCCAGATGGCCCAGCCTTCTAAGGTCCTGAATCTGTTCCCCAAACCCACAGGAGAAGGGGGGCTTGTCCTGGACAACATTGACAATCTGCAGCGGAACAAGGAAACCCCCAAGAATTACCCACTGGCACCTAAATCAGGTAAGAGGAACCCCGCCCGCCCCACCACCATTAATTTCGATTCACATTTTACACTCTGCCTGAAGCTCAAACCACTCTCCCGATCTGTTTTTCAGCCATCAGTAGAGAAATGTCTCTACCTCTGAATGGGTTCAGCCAAACCCATCAGGTGGAGGCATTATCATACAGCCCAGAGCAGCCAGAGAGACTGGAGGGCCAGGCAGAGGACTGGCCAGACTGGAGCGACACCGATGAGGGAAAAGAGAGAGATGGGCAGCCAGTACAGATTCACATTCAGGCCTCAGAGAGAGCAGCTCCAGCCAGCAGCAGACTGACACTCACAGCCCAGGATGAGGAAGAGGAGCCATGGGATGACTTTGAGGACACAGAGCCTACATCGGATCTCTCCCCCACAGTTCCCATACCCAACCCAGTCATCCTGACCCCACCCAGAGGGAGTTCCTCCTCTGCAGTCCTGAACCCTGCACCTGAACCGCTAAGATTGGGGTCCTCCAAGCCCCTCAAACTGAGCTCCACCGTGCAATCCTCAGCAGAGAGTAAGGCCACTCCTCCTTGGGACAGTAGGTGGGGTCAAGAGGAGAGGGACATTCAGAAACTCAACCTGCCATCAAATCCCAGGTCTAAGCCCTTGGCTACACGAAAGGATGGGAAGATGGGGGGTCTGGGGGAGGAGTTCACCATTGAGGTGAAAAAGAAGCCAGAGAGAGACCCGGAGCTGGACTTCTTTGCAGACATGGTGCCGGACATCAAGCTGTCATCTCCGGCTGTGCCGATACCTGTGGCGAGTAGCCTGGATAACGCTGGACTGTTAACTGCTCTCTCAGACCACACTCAAACACTGACTGATTCTACCATAGATACTGTAACACTCACTGCCAAGTTTGCTGCTGCTGATCTGACAGAGGTGAGTGTGTGAGCTGGATCACATCTCCTGACATAAAAATACACTCATTTTCTATAAAAGGTACAGATGTGGTATAGATAGTAGTTTTAAACCTGGTGTGTTAAATGGGCCCAAACTTGGAATGGATTTCTGTCACTAGGGGTGGTTACAGCAGAGTAGCCCTACTTTAAACCTTCACCAGTTCACTAGGGTTTACATTGAGATGCAATGCTAGGAAAAAGGACACCCTCAAAATCCAGAAAATGGGGCTCAGAAAAACAATTATTGAATTATTTTTGCATTGATGCAGAATTGGCAAAAGCACAAATTGCAATTATTACATGAATCAATTATTTCTCCCACTTGTGATACTTATCAGAGAGGTGCTTATAAATTTTCATAAAATAACCTGTTCAGCATGGAAAAGCATAAAAAAATAAATACAATGAATTGCCCCAAAAATTGGTCAACTAAGACCAAACTGATCAATTAATCAACTAAGAGGGGGCAGACCTACACCAAGATCACTCTGCACATACTGAAGTCCTTTTCTCTCCCTTGCAGACGGAAACCGAAGGCTGGGGAGATGGAGATGACCTCAACTGGGAGGATGAGAATGCCTGGTGATGAACTTTGACCTGGCTCTCTTATCTACAGCAATATTTTAAGATTTATCGCTGGAATACTTCACCTCCCAGGTTGCACCATTCTAGAGGACCTGTTTCCGAAGTGAACTGGAATTTATTCCCGTAAACACTGGTCCAGTCATCATTTGAAAATGTGATGCAGTACTAATAATGAAATGGCTGATTTGAGATGATTGAACACATCTTTTTGATATCATATAATGTGAGTTATCATGTTTAATATGATCATTGTCCTCATTCATGAAGGAAACTTAACTTTTTGTATTGGAAAATGGGCTGTTCTGTTTGGGTGGTGGTTTGTACCAGCTAGACTGGTGATGTAAATGAAGCCATTCTTACTAGTTCTTTGCCAAAATCTCTGAGGAAATGAGTAGATGTGATGAATCAGGATCCTGATCTTCAGTGAATGGCCTCTTTTGTTCTAATTTGATTCTCTAGTTTTTACTGTGCCATACTCTTCACTACCGGCATTACTATTTGGATGGACACAGTGACTTGTCCAAAGTGTGACAAGTATGGGTTTTATGGGAGGATGGCACTTTGAATGAATGTGAAATAGAGATCGAAATAATTTATTTGTAGCTTTCAGGTTGCTGGTGAAATAAAAAGGTTTTATCATATCAAACGTGGCCTAGTTCTTATTCGTTTTCTGGTTCTGTCTGACAGAAATCTGCCAGCTGACCTAGACACAATTGGTCATGGTAAAATAGTTCTGAAAATCAGCCTTTATTTTGCACTCAAGTACTAATACCACTACAGCCATACAAGCTGTGGGCAGTATAAGTACGACTTGCTTGATATAAATGTCTTGCTTGATGATAAAAGCTTCCATCCATCCTGAAATCCATCCTAGTTTAATCAAATGTTAATGGAGAAGGACCAGATCAGGATGTGTGCGGTAGTTTACACAGTATACAATCTCTGGACTGTATTTATGTTTGGCTGTGCTCCTTTCAACCTAGCACACTGACTGATTTCTAATGGGTGGGGAATATAGGCAAATTAAGAGACCTCACTATAAAAAAAAAAAGGAATAAAGTTTAATAAACAATTTGCTGTCAAGAAAAAATATTGTTTCCATATTATTTAAAAGAAAAACAAAAAAAACGACAAATGTCAACAGCAGTGACAGATAGACAAACTGTATATACAACAACACATTTAAATGGAAGCAGTCAAAGCTGCTAGCTGGGTGTGGGTTGGACCGTGCTGATTTGGGATATTAGAGTCTGCAGCTCCAGTAGTCTAGATGCCAGCCATTGTGGAGGTGGGACCATTGTGTTGGCACTGCTCTCAGTGAGAGCCTGTAGAGCCTTCAAAGCACTCTCAGCTGTCTGGACGTAGCGTCTATACTCCTCCTCTGCACTGGTCTCCTGCCGAGCTCTCTTCAAACATGGCTGAAAGGGAGGTGTGTATTGTATCATCACAAGACATGAGAAATCATCCATCTTTCCTTAAAGTAACTGCTTACTGTCACAAGGCATAACCAATGAATTTGGTATCCGATGACACAGTAGATCATGATTAACCAAAGGAGTCATATCTTCCAGTTAAGCAAGAAAATATTAGGAGTTCCTCACAAGATATCATCACAATACTATTATGATTCTGACTACTGTGCAATACCTTGAGTATTGAAATTCCATACTTTAATATAATTTGACCATAGTAAAGAGTTTAAATAATATTTATATGGGCAATAAAATATCAAAATAAATGTTACTTATGAGTAAAAATGTATGAAACTATTACTACATGGAATTCAAGGCCTTTCATACTTGAAAACAGTCTTTTAATAATCACCTTTTCCACTTTAAACATAATTTAATAAAATATTAAAGGGCTTTAAAAGCTTTGAAAAGTACAGTGAAAAATATTGCTATACTGTAATTAACATATTCCAAACAATGTCCCCACCCCTATTACACTGCAGTAATTAAATGTTGTAATAAAGTTTGTAAATCAATAGAAAGGAGGGGTGGGAATCTTTGGGAATCTCACAATTCAATTCGATTCTGATTCTTGGGGCTACAATTTGATTTAAATTCGATTCATAATTCAATAATTCAAGTCATCCCAATTATTTAGGCAATTCAATAGATTAGATTCTAGATTTCCATTAACCTTCATGTTACAAAGCTTGTATATTGTGTGTGCATTTGGCTAATCTGGGGCAATCTGCAGGATTTAGTGAGCTGACAATTCTAAGATCACAAGAAAGTTAAAATCATAGCAAGACTGAAAACTGAAAATTTGATTTTAGGAATTTATTGTGTTATATATAAAAATATATATCCCCCACCCCTTATAGAAAGGCACTAAAATACATTGATTATTATTTTTAAGACACTCTGTGTTTGCCTGATATCAGAACTACCAACTCGTTCACACTCCACTGCAGAATCAGTTGACTCGGTGGAGTGGGCAGATTCAAAGGTCTGGACCCAAGCAAACTCTGTGGGCCACTCTCACCTCTGAGTCAGCAGTGACCTCAGCAGCACACTTCTTGGAAGCAGTTTCCTTATTGCTCTCCAGACTCTTATTGTGTTTCTCAATAACTGGCGTCTCCATTTTGAGCCTCTCTAGTCGTGTCTCCATCATTTCCTGTGCATCAATAGTCTGCAAGAAAGGGTTATATAAAAAGTAATATTGTCCCCGTTCCTCCCCGTCTCTTCACAGCTAGATTATTATAATGCTTTTGGCATTCCTTACCTTGCTAAGGAAATTCACCACTTTGCTTTTGGTGTCTTCTACAGACAGGCTCTGGGAGATCACCTCCTCGTGATTTGTCAACTAAAACAGCAGAAAAAAAACCAACTCTAGTATGTAGAAAAATGTATGCAAACACAACCAGCATTCAGAGAAAGTTGACTTCAATGCATGATATTTAATGCGCAGACAGCAGTATAACAACGTTCATTTGTATTGCTGTTCAGTTGTGTGCACTACATTCTGCTGTTCTCTAGAAACAAGGGATATTGTTTACATGCATATATATGTATATGTATATATATTGTTTGCATATATCCATTGTGAATGGGTCTGACATTGAGAGAGTTAGAGAATACAAATATCTTGGTATTTGGCTTGATGAGAAATGTACATTTAAATACCATATAGACTTGTCAGTAAACTGTGGCAAAAAAAGGCTTCTTGTACAGGTTTACAGGTTGTAATGATTAGCAGAAAGAGGGTCGTTGAAGCAGTTTTCCTATCAGTCTTGGATTATGGAGATGTAATTGATAGACATGCTGCTGCTTCCACTCTTAAGCCTTTAGATTCTGTATATCACTCAGCCCTCAGATGAATCACCGGTGATAGTTAAGGTACTCATCACTGTATCCTGTACAACAAGGTTGGGTGGTCCTCTCTGGCAGAGACGTGATATGCATTGGCATCGGTTTTTATATAAAGCCATTGTTGGAGATCTTCCACCTTATATCACTTCTCAATACATTGGTATCCACTGGTCAGTTGAAATCCCTAATCACAAACCATTCTACCTATTCTACCCATTCTACCTACCTATTAACCTACTATTAACTGATATTTTCTTTTCTTTCTTTTCTCGTATTATTTTTGCATTTATTGTGTATTTACTGTATTTATTGTTTTTGTACTCTCGACATCATTGTAAATTAAGGGTGGGTATCACCAGAGGTGATACGATATTATCAAGATACTAAAGTCACAATATGATAGTACTGCGATTTTAAACATTTTGTCATATGCTGAGTATTGCGATAACATATACTGCGATTTATTACCTTTTTTTCAATTGCAAATTATGTGCCCAAAGGAAAACGTTGTACGTTGCAGCAATATACATTGAAGTCAACCTTTCATGAGTGCCAGTGGATTTATGTCTGCCAATAACCTCAAGTACATAGGTCTATATATTAAGCTCTGTATATTAGGATCGGTGATCTCTCTCACCCTACCTCTGCAAAGTGAGCGAAGGCCTCCAGGGCATGCTGGTGTAGCAGCCATGACTTCTCAGCTAGCAGGGCTGCAAACAGACAACTCACCCTGGGCAGCACCTGGTTCTGTGGGACAAAGACACATAGATAACAGCAAATGAGTAAATAACAACACTTATCACAGCTATAAGTATTGGCATGACCTGAGAGTAGGGGTAATCAGAGACCATGGGGAGGTGTGAGGGTTCATTAAAGCAATATTTCAATTTGGTATAGGCTAACATAACATAGGAATCCATAGCCACCACCAGGGCTCAGGCTTTTTTCTGACTCTACGTTTTATCACCATAGTCTAAAAGTCATGTATTAATACATACAGGAATTACATCAATGAAGTCCTTGATAATAATAATGATCCTAAATATAGAGCTGTAGTTGATCTGGGTTTTCTTGCACCATGAACAAGTGACCTAATGGTCAAACTCTTGCATACGCATAACATGTAAATTAAGTGTGATTACTAATTAGCTAATTAGCATAGTATTGTTCTAACAATATTTAGCTTGAAAATCCAAATCCTGGACTCTAACAACAAAACATTGGGGTCAACATTGTAGTTCTTTATGTATATAATACAGTATAATTTTAGACTAGTTCAAATGTCATGAATGGAGTCAAAAATCCCAGTAGAGACTATGGATCCTTGAGGTAGCAGATGTCAGAGGTTGACTATTCATGAACTCGTATTCATTCATAGTATTCGATCGTAGACATCTTGGATCGCAAAAACTGGGTGATTGTAATAAAAAAGCACATCATTATCATTAAATGACAAACGTGGCCAATGAGCTATGGCCTGGCATTCAGTGGCATTGTATGGCAATTGGCAAAACGCGTCATGAGTATAATATGAATAGGTGTGCATGCTAAAAAGCAAAACTACCAAAAAGAGAAGTATGTCTTTACTGATGGTCCCCAACATACCTGGCTGTCATGAGGTATGAAGACCTTCCCCAGAGACGCCAGGAACTCCAGGGCAGCAAGGATCACATCATCAGGACACCTCTCTGACACCAGAGCTCCCACACACACCAGAGCCTGCAGCACAGACAGCAGTCAAACAATACTGCAGTACTCTCTCCTAGTCTTGGCCTGTTTACACGAGAATTGAAAGACAAAGCAGCAGGTCGATACCTGGCAAATGACTGGAGGTGTGATGCTTTTCACCAAGGCAGCCGATATTGACAGGAGTAGTCGCAGAGTACACTGAAGAATAGGGTGGGTCTGCACCTAAAGAGAATAATAGTTGTGCATGCTCATAAATATGTATGTGCATGTGCGTGCGTGCGTGCCTGTGTGCATGTGTTGTTTTTGTGTGCATATGTGCACTGTCTCACCTGGTTGGGACACATGCGTAACCAAAGTTGCGTGACTATCCTCTCTGCAGACAACACATGCTGGTCCTCAGGAGATGATTCACCTTGAACCACCACCAGGAGGGACAACAGCACCATGTTCTGGAGATCAGAGACAAACTCAAATTAATCAAACCAAACCACCGTCTAGCATCTCTAATACCAGAACCTTCACACTGCCATCTATAGACAGTGGTTGACTTTTCTACAACAAATGAAGGACTGAGGTCACTTATAACAATTTTTATCTGCCTGTCAACATTGTAAACAAAACTCACTTATCTTAGTGTTATTTGTTACCCTGACATCAGTTGCTAAGGTCATCAGCCTTTTCTCCTTTATGTTTTCATTGACTGTAAATAATTTCAGCTTCACAACAAAAAACAAACATAGACCAGCATTCTAGAGCACACAGCATTTGATTTCCTGTCAATTGGTGATATTAGCAAAAACACTGCAGCAGGAAATCAACAGTAGTCTTAGCTGTTTCCTAGCCAAACATCAAACATCCCACTGAAACCCTCACCACTTTGTCCAGTTGTCCCAGTTTGTACCCCCCGTTCTGCCAGTCGGTCAGGGCAGCCTGTGCCAGGGTGACAATGTCGGTTTCTACCCGCTGGCGGGCGTCGTGGGAGAGGGCTCTGAGCAGGATGTGACGCCACACTGGGAGATTCTCTGCCTGAGAGGGTGGGAAACGCTCCACCAGCTCCATCTGAAAACACAAACACAAACGAGTTCAGTTGTTTGAACTCTCAATCGTGGACACCGAGTGGTTTTCCAGAGACACAGGCAGAATTTCTGGCAAACAAACATTCATCAGTGCAATAAATGAGCATTACACAAGTACAAAAAATATTGCTGTCCAATTCATTGCAGATGTACCTGTTCCATGTTTTTTTTAATCTTGATGACATCGCCAACTCAAGTTTTCTAAACTTGTTTTAAGTAGTGTTTTGCATACACACAGCTACTGTAAGCAGTGTTTCACAGGTTTATGAAAAGGTAGTATCTAGATCCCATAGCCAGGAAGGACATGTGTACATTTATTAGATGGTGGGAGTGGTTATGGTTAGGGTTAAAGTAAGGGACAGGTTTATAAACAACTTTTTCTGTGAAAATTATGATGAGTTACAGCTTTGCAGCTAGGTCAAAAAGTGGGCTATGGGATCTCGTTAATTTCTGTTCCCGCTGTGTTTCTTACCTGGTGGTTAGGTGTCATGAGGAACACCATACGTCTGAGCAGCAGGCCCAG
>OMKL01103157.1:0-12196 GCA_900302295.1 Parasudis fraserbrunneri | reverse complement strand
TTTCTGTGTATGTGTGTGTGTGTGTGTGTGTGTGTGTGTGTGTGTGTGTGTGTGTGTGTGTGTGCAGTTTGTCCAGCAATACCAGCTCATCCATTATTTCTTAATTATACCTCTAATCATACCAGCAAAACGACCCTGAGAATGTTACATTTTGTTTGTTGCCATTGGCTATAACATATTACAACTTGTTGTTTACTATTTCATAAGAAATGGAAATACTGAGAAAATTATATTGTTTTGCATATTGTATGCCGTTGAAATGAAAGATAATCTTTTTTCAGTCATACATTATCTTAAAGCTACAATAATAGTTTTCTGATGGCATTTTTCACATTTTCAAAACTTCTTATGACCACCTGCTATCAGAGGGTCTCATTGAGCTATGGTGTCCTACTCCACACAACCCTGTGCCACCAGTGGCCAGTCTGTTGTTATTCCATCGTTTATTTTCTTTGTTGACAAAACCCGGACCGTGCTTTAGCTCCGCCCATTTCCCCACCCTCTCCTATACGTTATAAAAGGACTCTCGTGGTTGACAAACCTATGTGAATCTCTTAATTACATCAATAGAGGTCCAGCGTTTCAGTAGAATTGTTTCAGTAGAATTGTTTCAGTAGAATTGAAGTATTTCCTGTCAGCTATTGAATTAAAAGATAATAAGATAAATGAACAAAATGTACAATAACATACACAACAAAAAAACATACAATGTGCAGTGGAGGGAAGTGAGCCTTTGACGAATTCTTGTTTTAAGCTTCAGAATGTGTCATCACATGCAACTGGTTTGTGCTGGGTCTGGAATGGATGTTCTGTTCCGAGCTACCGGTACAGGCACATGATGTCATAGACACTGCACAGCACAGCACAGACAATACAGGTACTTCCTCCTTCCGTAAAACACCGTTTGTCCTCTAAACAAACTTGTTGACATTGCAGGAGGATGAGTGAAAGACATAACAGGCTAGGTGCTTGTGATTTGCTTCACATCGGACCCCCATTCACACCACTTCACACACATTAGTAATGGTATCCCCAGGTGGAGCAGACAATATACAACTGTGTGATTACAATATCCATATGCACTGTGGGACTTGAGATATGTAGCAGGAGATAGGCATCGCCCATACAAATGTGAAAATCAACAGTGTTTCCCCTATTCCATATATAATCAGTCAGAACTGCGGGAGGAGATATCAGCCAAGCTTTCCATTTGCTGATATAGGCGGCATTAAGAAATCACCCTGAATGTGCAGGGGAAGATAACTGAACAGGTTGGGTGTCTACGGGAGATATATTTACACACTAAACAGGGTGCAGATATAGGGTAGATCTAATTGACTAGGTAACAGTTTGCCGGGGGTCGGTACAGCGGCAGGTCTGCGGCAGGAGTGGGGTGGTCAAGGTGCTTACGGAGAGAGACCATCGGGAGAGCAAGAGATTAGTGCTGACGTCTCTGCCACATCAATTACAACCCGCTGCTTGGCTGGGGAGGAATCCCCACAACTGTCTCTTCATGGCCACCAAGCACAAACTGGCTGTGTCAGAGGTCATCCAGGGGAGGAGGCGCAGGGCCTCGGCCCTCCCAGTGGGAGTCACTCCTGTGGGTTGGTGGTTCAGGCTCCCTGTGGAGGGAGGTGCCACAGAGAGGTCCACAGCGCACACCAGACCTGTCACTCACTGGAGCCGCGCAGTAGGAGGGGAGTGGTCAGGCTGGAGACTATAGCCTCTGCTCTGCTGTTTTTCGCTACTTCTCTTGTCTGGGTTGTTTTCAGGTTTGGACGATAGGTCTACTGTATATTCTCTTACCACATTGTTGGGCTTTTTTTTTATGGAATGAGTCCCCCTGATAATTACCAAAATAATTAGTTGAGTATTGCTCAGTTATTGTAAGAAAGCTGATACTGTTGGCTATATGCAATAATATAGAAGGCAGTGCATTATTGGAAACATACTGTAGATTAAACAATGTTGACTGATTGACTTGGATGGGTCTTAGTAGAGCAATCAATATTGAAAATGATGCTGTTTATGGTGCTGAAATTTCAATGTGTGTCTTTGTGTGTGTGTGTGTGTGTGTGTGTGTGGGGGGGGCTACATTTACATGCACAGATAATTCTGCTCTTAATCCAGCTACTCAAGTAACCTGGTTTTGGGTCAATGCATGTAAACGTCATGACCCAGCTACAGTATCCTGGGTAAGCTCATATTCCAATTATGCGGTAACCCCATGTAACGCCATTCACTATTAGTTTCAGCCTAGCTTAGGGTCATTGGAAACAAATGGGTAATTTGATGTTAACAAAACCAATCGCAGAAAGCCATATAAATCCTTTATTTTAGGGGAGATTAATAATAATTTTCTAGCAATGTCCTATTGCTCAGTGAAAAAGTGAGAGGGTAGCTGGCGGGTGCACCATTTGATACTTTTTGTGGGCAGAATGTTCCATCTGTGGGAGGAACACCTGAGACAAATAGGAACCGAGACGTTGGTCTCCGTGGCTACCTCCGTCATCAGCTCTGGAACAAGTACAAAACCGCCCCACCGACCCACGGCGCAGCATATCGATCAACATCAATGTGAAAGTAGGTGGTTACACTTGTTGCTAATGTTAGGCCTACAAACTGGTGAGAAAGCTAACGCTGATAGCTGCTACTAATGTGAGCAGGATATCATCCCTATATTATGTCAGCAGTGTCACTGTGTTGAGAGGCAGCTGCAGAAATGCTAGCTGTGTTGCCAGTTAGCTTAGCAATAGCTCCGTGCCCTGGCCACGGTGAGCTCTGTAGATCCGAAACAAGGTTATCAGCCTTGATGTGGAGAATCTTACAGTGAAGTTACCTGAGAAACATATGTCACTATATGCTACTGATGAGAAGGACAGAGCTGCATGTTGATACTTACATCCATTAGGGGTGAAACGGTACATAAAAGTCACGGTTCAGTACGTACCTTGGTTTTGAAGTCACGGTTCAGTATGTTTTTGGTACAGCGGGAAAAAAGGAAACGCAAAACATGAAACTGCTTTTAATTTTTCATTAATTTATCATGAAGTTACAAACGTGTAAACAGTGGCTAATTGGCCATAATTTCCTGAACAAAGGAAGACACATAAAGACTAGGGATGTGTGTGATTAAACAACTATGTTTAAATGTTTCTGCAAATAATAGTCAACACTGAAAATAATATTCGGTTAAACTATTTTGATAAAACCACCAGTTAAATGTGTGAAAACAGCTGTAGCTATATTTTGATTTGCGCATTTTCAAACACTGCTACTTTTGAACGTATCCCTGGCTCATCACAGCTGGCTCTCTCATTCACTGTCACAAATCTCACTCTGTAGCTAGTTTTGTTGTTAGCAACATGATAACTGCTACTACTCCTCAACATCTGAGAAGCGCTGTTTGGAAAATACTTGGGAGCCCACTGTTTAACTTGCATGGCAAGATTCAGCAGAGGTACACTGTCGTCTCTAGATTTTGCAAAGAGCAAGTATTAGTCCACTACGATAGTACGAGGATCCACATTCAAACTAGCGTTAGCTAACTAGTGCAGCCTGCCTAGCTGTAATAAATATAATAATAATAATAATAAATGCGATTTTAGCAAGAGCGCCTTTCTCAAACTCAATGACACTGTACAAAGTAAAATAAATGTAGTAGAAAAGCAGAGTAAAAATGTACATAGAGTATAGACTATTCTGTATATATAAAAATAAAAAGGACTAAAAACAACTGTGGGATAGCGCTATTCTGGGCCCTAGTCATGCTGTGGGAAGGTGAGCCTGAAAAGGTGTGTTTTTAGTCAGCTTTTAAAGAGGCTGATGGAGTCAGAGCCATGGATGGAAGGTGGGAGCGAATTCCAGAGCTTGGGAGCAACAGCAGAGAAAGCAACTCTGTAACGCTGATGTTAAAGTTGAACCGAGTTGGGAATATCTGCAGCTGAGAACAGCCATGCACCGTTTCCACTGGAAAACAATGATACTAACAAAGGAAACCATCTCCGTTATCTTCGATGATATGTCTGCACTGTGAGTTTGTGGAAACAGCTGTCAATGTCAGTAGCGGCAGCTGTACTGTATTACTGATGCTTCCCCATTCAGCCTAAGCATTTCAAATAGAGTTTATTATGTTCATCAGGTATACTACTGTCAATATTTTTGCTGAGGATGTTAAGCCTGGCATCTATTCTTTTTTTCCGTTTAATAAGGAATTTATTTTTAACGTACGGTGAAACGTCTGTGAAATTAAATGCAACGCACATGCCTAATAAAGGCACGTATCTTTCTAAATAAAAACATGTCTTCATCCTAGACTACTCATTCGATTCACAATGCGCATCGAAGCATAAGTCATGTACCAAACGGCTCGGTATGAATACGTGTACCGTTACACCCCTAACATCCATGGGCAATAATATTTCATTGTCATTCCAATCCACAACTTTGCAAAGTCATTACACCATAATTAATGACCAAACAGTATAATGTTAGAGATCCATTGTACCAAGGCTGGGAGGCATACCGCATTTTAAGGTATATTGTCATGGAGCCATGCAAAGGTATGCATTTTTACAGTACTGTCAACAACAATATAAATATTGCCTATTTGTTTTAATCCAATATACATGTAGTATAAAAATTGCACATTGTAGCAATATTATAAAGAATTTGTGATGGAAATTGGATGAAAGACAATTTTGAATAAAGTAGCAAGTAAAGTAATCTGTACTGGAATACTAAATACCGCCAAGACGCCGTCAAAACTAACATAAATATTGTGATATAATATTTTGCCCATATCCCCCAGCCGTACTTTGTACTCACGCCGTTCATCGTCAACCCAAACATCCACATATACAGCAATTCCACAGTTCCAAAACATCTCCCACTCTCTGCTAACATGTACACATGGTACTGGCATGCTGTCTCAGTGCCGGAAGCCACCAGGCAGGAGCGGCAGGAAGCCATCACATAGTGTTACCCGGTGCACTCTGGACTGCATGCTGTTGTCCAGCCTGCCAAGCCAGGACCAGTCAGAACCCCCACCACAACACACCCAGATCCCCGTCCCTGGCGGTAGGGGGCTGACACCAGGCATTAGCCAGCCAGGGACTCTGATAGCACCAACACCTCCACCTCCAGCCTGGCCCCCTGCTGAGGACCTCCACCACCAGCCACAGCAGAGCAAAAGCTACAACTACTGGGGTGGGAAGAATATAGACAGACAGACAAATACATTCTGTTCCTTTAGATCAGTAGCTACTGTAGTATGCAGAGGATGTCGATAGAATGACCCATAGCCAGGAATCTTACACATTTGCTGTTTTAGACTTTGCCAATGTAGCTATTGGTTTTGAAACTTTTGACTATGATGCTCAGTTGTGTGACTCTCCGACAAGCAAGAGAAAAAATGAAAACCACCACTTCCCCCAAAATGCAAAGGGGGTCTGGGGGCATGCTCTCATAGAAGAGATTCATTGTTTTTCTATACCTGGTTAGTTTACAGTTAACAGTTGAAATAAAATGATTTAATGTACTACTGTCAACGTCTGTGTAGGAACTCTGCATAGGAAGGAACTGAGCATTTCTAAAGAATAGGCCTACATGCATTACAGTTATTCATTCATTTATCCTCTACCTTGCTCTTTAACCTAATACGTGCAGTTATAATTTCTCCATCTTTCCTTTAAACTGCTGTTTATCCACCCAGTCATAATCAGGTTTAAAGACAAAGCACAATGAAAAAGCTCTTAAGGCAAACAATCTTCTAGGTGGCCACCTCAACATAAAGCATCACTAGTACCCTCGACCTGTACGGCAGTATCATAAGCCTATTAACTTTAATTAGATAAAATGTGACGCTCACCTTTCCTCTGTGGCAACAAATTAATGATAAGCCAAAGAGAATTAAAACAGTGGTAAGTGAAACCCCTCTCCCTCCCCCCGAGACATCTCTCCACTGGGTCCCAGCCTCACCTTAAAGCTCATGAGACTTTAGATCAAACCCCCTCTGTGCTGAGCGGAGTGAGACCAGCCATAAATTGCTAATAGACTAAATGAAACAAGGTAGGAGGCTCCTGCTCGGCGGCAATTACCCCTCAGATCTAGTCATTCATATCCCTACGTGTCTCGTTTCATCAGGGTAGCGTCGGCACTTTGTCAGGCCCCTCTCTGCTGGGGCGGCTGCTGGCTGGCTGGCAGCTCTGGGCTCTGGCAATAGCCTCGTCAGAAAGAGAACTGACTGAGCTACAGATCTACTGGGGGAGCATTTGAAAAACAACAAAGTGCCGTTTGACTGGCTCGCCGTCCACAGGAGTGGCTCCTCTTCCTGCCTTTGATGTAGCAAGGGGTTTATATAATCAATTATTAATCAAAGTGGTGTTTTTGAAACTCAAAGACACTTTTACCACTCTTAAGTCTGCATCTGCCTGTATGTGTTTGCTTTTCCATCTTTTTTATGACTTCATTTATAATGCTCTTGTGTTTTTCTGATGAGCTGCTTTCAGAGTACAAGATCCCATGGAGTAAGGTTCTTTTTTGTTATGTAAATCTATACTAGACAAAAGACACATTATGTTCATGGATTACCACAGCTTAAATGAGTCAATTACCATCCTCTACATCCAGACTCAGTATATAGGGCTCTGGGGAAACACAAGCCTTTGGGACTCCACTGCCCAGTAAGCAGTTAAAGGCAGTTCTGCTTACTAACAAAGCAAGATGTGTCACATACTGTACAGCAAAACATTTCCACATAAAAGAGTATTGTCACAGGTAAATCCCCAACCTCAAATTAACATACAATAAAAGTATGTCTTGTACATTACAGACCTTTTCTTATTAACATCAGCAAATATACTGGTTATTTAAAGTTAATTTCAAATTGTACTTAAAGTGGTTATAGATCATTTCACCATGAATAATTAAGTGTCTTATGGTTAACCACACTACATCCACAACAGTGCCTAAATGTTGCTATTGTTTGTTGGTGATTACCAGAGAACAGCACTTTGTATTCCAATTCCACCTGGTTCTTTGGTGCCAAAGAGACATCATAATATCACATGACATTTTTTTTTAAAATCAGGATTTATTGTCCAAATGTGCACTATGCAACTTTTTTATGAAAAAAATATTGCTTCTTTTTAGCAAGCTGGGTCATGGAGTTCAGCCTAGTTGGACTGAACAAGAGAAAACCCTCCAAACAGCTACGCATGAAACACAGTGAAATCGCTAAAGAGATTAAAGCTAGAGTGTGCACTCCCTATCGACATAATACAACCAAAGTGTTCCCACAGCTACCGGGACATTAGAGGCAAATTCAGAGAAGTCCCCCTGTTTTCTGCTCAGAGGAAAACACTGCTTCTTCCTCATTTGAGATTCAGTGGCGGCTGGAACACTGAATTCTCCACATTACTGCCACTTAGTAGAAAGAGTGATGGGGATCTGTAACCTCATTACAGAACAAATCAGAGCCTCTAGGTGGCAGAATACACCTGAGATCAAGATACATCAGAGGCTCTCGGTGGTAGTATACACATGAGAACAGTCAATCACCCATATACATGTTGTCGCAGATCATCTGACTCACATGGCAACAGGCCATGAGGAACGGGATTTTTCATATGGGCACACTCTATGCATCCCATAAAACACTCACATAACCATGCCAGGCCAGTAGTAGCAATAATGTGTCATAAAACCTTATTGTCAAACACCAGAGAAGAACATAGGAGCATGCCTGTTGAGCTTATTCTTGAGCGGCGGGGTTAAAAACATACACAGTGAATATATTTGTATGCCTCCGCACGGCAGTGTAATGATGAAGTAAAACTAGGTTGCCTTGTAAACATGCAATTAACAGAACTGGACACACGAAAACCAACCGGTAGCCTGTTGCATGCTCAATACATATAAAACAACAATTGCCATGCACAAATTGAGGTCATGATGTCAACATTTTCCAAAAACTCCATTTTACCTGTCGACACGAATACAGGCAAAATTGAGTTTTTAAAAAATCTCCACCCTGGAGGGCATTTTCCAAAAGCTCAGTTTCCAGAGACCTAAAATGCCGTTTTTGTGTGGATGGGAGGCCAAAATGCTGAGAAAATACCACCTTTTCAAACATGTCCATATTTGTGAGGACAGAGCCTACATTTACCATCCACGCTCTTCTGGTTGGGCATGACCAGTGCCGTGAAATCCGTAAAAGCCTTCGGTCTTATTTCTAGAGCATAATTTGTGAACAACACAAGTATAAAACGGTGACCAGAGTTACCATGCCTGAAGAAATTTATTTTTGTTGCCGTTTTTTCTTATCTTCCATGTTTAAACAAGGTGCAGTTACGTCTCATGGCCACAGAGTGGCAATCTTACACAGTGCTGCTTTAAGTCACAGTGCAGTAAACGTATCCAGAATGCATTACCAAAGAGTAAGATGAACTTTGACGGTCTCACTTGCTTTTGGCACTGTTAGATATGTACTGTATGCTTCTTGACTTGCATAGGCCTATCTTCCTTCCTCTATCTCTCCTCCTCATAAAACTATTAATGATGATTTTGCCAATGATTCATAATCCGTGCCCAACCCCTTTTGTGTTGTTCATTTGTTTGTGTATTATGTGGTAGCAGTTAGGCAATAATCTTGCATGTGAAAATACTCTGTCCTGGAAACTTTCAAGTTTACAATGTATTAGTCTCAGAAGAACCTATGATTTTCAGAAAGACACTTTGATCTTTGATTCATAGTGTATTAGGACTATTGTTGGTCACATACATAGAGTGGTGCCCCTATTATTGATAACTTATAACCGGTTAGGCTTATAATTAATTGATTGAGTTCATTGCAATGTTAATCATAATCATACAGGTTTTAATTAATCAAGATAATATAAGTTCATAGTTGTAAAACTATAACTGCAACATTGCTCACATAGTCCATTACTCTTGCAGGACTGAATTCAGATGTGGGACAATGACTGAGAGTAGAGGTGGGCACGGCAGACATGTTGGCAAGGGGTGGGTCGGGTGCAGAAACAGAACTGGTGAGAGGATGCACAAATTCAGTTCTGCATGCACAGACCTCTAGACTGGATCTACGGGTCACCGTTCAATGGTATATCTCCATAAATAAAGGCCCTCTCCATGAATAAATATTGCTCCACTTGCAACTCAATTCAACCATTCAATAAAAAATTCATCCATTCTTTGGGAGTCTCCAACTCTTCTGTCCACCTTTTTATTGTTAGACAAATTGAAGTGTGCACTGGGAGGGAGGCCAGCGGTAAACACAGAGAATCCATTTAGCCATCCCATCCCCTGGCTCAGAGGAGATCCAGGCCCTTCAAAGACACAGGCAACAATGTGAGTGACATCAGGTCATCCTGCATCCTCACAGTCACCTGGCTGATAGAATTGTTCTGGGGGCAGATAGGAGGGCCCTGTGAAGCACAGCTTTTTTGTCACTGCCATATCTTATGATTGATGGCTCCATGGCCGCAGCGAATCTGCCCTTTTTAAATAATTTATGTTGCCCATTGCGATGGACAAGTAGCTTATAACCGGGTTGTTATTTTTCCATTGACTGGAGAGATCAATACTTTAAAGACATAACATAGCCACTAATGAACTACTTAACTGGCTCTCTGGAGTGCAAAACAATTGCTGTGTTTACTCAAAGCAAAGAAAAAGGTGAAAACAGTTCGACTTTATTGGATATAATAAAGTTCTACTTTATTGGATAGAGACGAGACAAGGTTGGATGCACTTCTAAGTGAGTACTCATTGTATAGGTAACAGTTTTAAGAGCAAAGCAATTTAATATTGCCATGCTTAACATGTAGTATCATAATAACATAAGTCATACGACTGTACACTATTAATATGCTGTTCTTATGAGTGTATGGGCTATTAAGCCCATACATTTTTCTACTTAAAATGTGTAGGCCCAATCTGATTTTTTATTTGGAATTGAAGGTAAATTCCTAATAATTTTGACTGGTTAAATGAAGTGCTGAATCCTTAATTTTAGAGGCCAGAAAGCATCTTTATTACACACACCATAAGCAGACCATGGTTTAGACTCCACTCAAGTCAAGTGTTGTTTCCCATGATTTTGGTTGTTAATAAGAACTCTACAATAGGCTGCATAATTCTCCAAGACAGTCCAGTAGAGTTATGCATTGTAAATCAAAAGCCCCCCATTCATTCTCCCTCTAACAAAGTGACAAATTAGCCGAACAATAGTGTTTGAATTCTTATTAAAGTTGATTAATTCATATCATTAGTTGATCACACAACAGCTCATAAAATATATTAAATTAATTTCTTTAGTGTGATTAATACTTGAAACACTTGAATTAACATCAATAAATCAATTTGTGAATCAATTACATTATCATGTTTAAATACAGAGCTAATAGTGTACATTAACTAGTGGCGTAGAAGTGATCATCTATCATTTGACATTACGAGAAGGAAGAGCAGAGGAGCAGGCTGAAATGATCAATGATCAAAGAGATCCAACTATGACCTTAATAAGTCCGAACGCATTTGCATGACTTTGTTACAGCAAAATGGGGGTACGTTTTCAATCAGAGTTCACTGTTCAGGGAGCTGTGCTGATCATAATATGACATTAAATAATAATAATCCCAGTGGGAGCTTTTTTGTTACTGACACAAGTAGGCTAAACAGTACTTTATCACATCAACTACTATTCATAGTACTCCATTACATAAGCATTGCAGACATCTTGGTAGGCAAACAACATGTGACTGTAATCAAATAACGGGTGATTATCATTAAATGACAACTGTGGCCAATGAGGTGTGTTTATGGCATTGTGTCATATTGGTAGTAAATGCATGACTACATGAAGAAGTAGTATGTATGAATATACCAGGGCTCTGCAACATTTGACTGATACCAATTAGTAAACATCCATTCTACTTAAGGGTGGAATCTGTAATGCCATCAAATAGTGACCTCTAGGCAAAAGAGCCCCGCTTGGTATTGCACTTTGTTTACATTTTTTGTTTTGGTCTAATGGGTTGGAGTTTTGTAACTTAATATACTGTGAATTTTGCCAGACATCTCTTGGCAGAGCCTGAGGTGTAACCAGCAATAGCACCCCCTCCCCTATCCCCTAAAATGTAAACCAAGTGTAATACCAAGCGGGGTTCTTTTGCCTAGAGGTCGCTGTTTGACGGCATTACAGATTCAGATAAATGTGGTACTGGCTCAATTGTATCACTTTTGTAGGAAGTTTAACTTGGTTTAAAAGTAAACATATGTAAACTAGGCTATACTGTCGCTGAAGTGAAGGCGCTTCAACATGCCTCATCCAATTTAACACTGGGGAAACTGCCTCGTTTAGATGACGGGCTGCTGCAGCAGGGACAAGCCAGGTATGAAACGTGTATCAAGACTCCCTCCTGGTTGCTGTGTAGAGTGCTACAGCCCTCATTGCCCCCCTCACGGGGCTGCTGCACAGGGGAAGAGCGGTGAGAGGTCCGCTCAACCAGCTGTTGTGTGGATCAGCCAACAGCGTTAACGTGACACACTGTGGAGAATTACACCTCTACTACACCGAGCTTTGGGCCTATATGGTCTCATTAATAAACCTGGACTTTGTAATGGCTGTCTGATCATTCAAACGTTAAGAGCAGGAGCAAAGAGAGCAGAGGACAGGGAAATGTCATTAGATGTAGAAAGGAAATGTTCTTCCAACTTTGTTTAAGGTTCATGTGGGTCAGGGTTTGACTGGTCTCTGTGTGTTTGTGCCAAAGCTTGTTATGCTGTAGGCATGAGGCCTGACTGGCTTTACGCATGAGACCAGGCTGTATGCATGAGACCAGGCTGTAGGCATGAGACCAGACTGTATGCATGAGACCTGACTATGCATGAGACCTGGCTGTGTGCATGAGACCAGGCTGTAGGCAAGAGACCAGGCTGTAGACAAGAGACCAGGCTGTAGACAAGAGACCAGGCTGTAGACAAGAGACCAGGCTGTAGGCAAGAGACCAGGCTGTGGGCATGAGACTAGGCTGTAGGCAAGAGACCAGGCTGTAGGCAAGAGACCTGACTGGTTTTCAGCATCTGGACTAAGAACCTGGTTGTCTAATAGGGGTGTAAGAAAATATTGATACACTTGAGTATCTTGATATTATGTTTTGAGATACTGTATCAA
>OMKL01103155.1:0-12386 GCA_900302295.1 Parasudis fraserbrunneri | reverse complement strand
TTGCTGTGCTTTCTTCTAAGACAGTAGGATGATGGAAAAGAGCACTTTGTTTTCTTTTAACATCAGGCATTGTCATCACCATCATCATCATCACTATCATCATCACTATCACCATCATCATCACCATTACCATCACCATCACCATCACCATCATCATCATCATCCCCATCACCATCACCATCACCATCACATCATCATCACCACCACCATCATCATCATCATGACCACCATCACCATCACCATCACCATTATCATCACCATCACCATCATCATCATCATCATCACCACCATCATCATCATCATCACCATCACCACATCATCATCATCATCACCACCATCACCACCATCACCATCACCACCATCATCATCATCATCATCATCATCACCACCATCACCATCATTTTACCTTATTCGTATCGAAGGACCTGAAGATGGTTTCCATGTACAAGCTCTCCTCCTCCGAGGAGCTCTGGACACCAAACAGGTTCCTGAACTCGTGGAGGTGCAGTGCTCCGCTGGGGCAGCTCTTCATGAAGGCCGTGTAGAGGTTCTGGATCTGCCTCAGCTCTACCTCCTCCTCCTCCTCCTCCCCCTCACTCAGCCCCTGCCCCATGGTGCTAACACGGACACGCCGCCACACCGACCACTCCGGACACCGTCTCAAACGTCGCGTTGTCCGTCTGTTCTCGCCGCGAAGACCGACCGGATGGTTGTCATTTCGACATCGTTTCCTTGTGGGGGTTTTATATCTTGTCCACAGAGCTGTTACGCAGAAGAAGATCCCGTATTTGCAGTAGTGTCGCAAAAATAGGAGCTGGGTCGCAGATTCGTTGGCTGGGTTGAGGAAAAACACTGCAAGAGGATATCATATTCAAGTGAAGGCGCTTGTTTCAAAACGGTTTCCGCTACGAAGGCATTTTAGTATCCATCGATTGGGACTTTCCAACGGTGCTTAGACGTTCTCGGATATCAAAGGGTATGACAAACCTATCACCCACACGCGCTTCGTACTACGCTGCAGTACCGAAGTACAATCAGAGTATTCTAAAAGTAGGCTATACATGAAGCAGTGTCCATCAGTGAAGTATCCCGCACAGACTCAGTTTCAAAATATCCACCACTTAACTCTTCACGGCTGAAGTAGTATCCATCGATCGAGAGGAAAAAACAACATTAGGTAAAAAAAAAATGTTGTTTGTTGTTTATTTGAATCCCCATTAGTTGTTACCAAGGCAACAACTACTCTTCCTGGGGTCCACCAAAAAAAAAAGTCAAAGTAATATACATACATGTCCAAAGATGGAACTTAAGGACTACAGGCACTCGCCCGACGACGGAATTTAACAGCCATCTTTCATATACCCTCTCAATTAAGTGGCATCCATAAATCCGAATAAAATCATTACATAGAAAAATATCAATCTTTCAGTCTTATTAGTGCATCCTCGTGCAGCATCCTCCCCTGCTCTCTCCTCTCCTGTCTCTCTACGCCGGTCTCTCCTCTCCTGGCCTCTCTCGCTACTGGCTGAGAGATTCTAATCTCAGTGCTGTCAAACTGGGGCTGAACCAAGAGAGCCGTGGTGTATTTTAAGACTGGTCCAATCCCTTTTTAACCCTCTCTAAAACCCCTGCTGGGATGTAAACCCCCCCAGGCCATGGAGCACACAACCCCACACGACTCCTGAGGCAGTGGGTCTTGACCGCTGTGCTGAGGAATAATTCCCATATGTGTTTACCTTTTAGACTCTATTAGACTCTATTAGACTCTTTTTTTTTATCTATACTGTATCAATCAAAAATGCTATATACTGTTTATTCATTATGTCATTACATTATAATGAAGTCAGTCTATGATAATAATTGTTCTGATCATTATATTAGGACTACTTGGTATATTTTGCCACCGGTATCTCCTCCTATATGGTCATGTGTAATGTGACATTTACCAAGCAAGATTATTGGGTGTGCCTAGAATTATATTTCTTATCAAATGTGTTGAAAACCAATGCACTAAGACTAGAATTCTAATCAAACATTTGCACTGAAGAACCTTAGAACTCTGTCGAGAATTATTTTGGACAGTGCATCATGTATTTCCCATTATCAAGTCAATCCAAATCACTTGGGAGTGTGGATGTGATATATCACCAGACAGTACTCAACTTCTACCGTCTTTAACTATGAATGAACACAACACTCTAACTTACCATCTTTAGATAATGACGTTTGAAAACAATGTTCCTCTGAAAACCTTAAAACGGAGTTATATTCTTCATCGGAGGTGGGCTACTCAGTTATATTTCTTATCAAATGTGATGAACGCCACTGCTCTAAGACGAGACTTATAATTCTAGCCCTTAAGAGACAGAAGCCCCGTCCACTCAGAGTGAAGAATGCTAGCTTCAGGACCATAAGTGGGGGCCTTACGTCTTGAGCGCATAAACAGCTATGTGGATACATTGTTTAGTGGTGGGGATCTGGAACTCTCTGGAACTCTGTAACCACAGTGTTACAGCTCTTTAATCTCCTGGTGCCTCTTCGGTCCTCACCTATAAGTAGGAGTAGCTACTATTAACAGAGCCCTATACTCTTAATGGAGCTCATAGCCTGGCAACATACTGAGACACTGAGCTTGTGGTGCGCCATGGAAGTCTCAGTGCTTTACCCACTGAGCTACCCTAGAAACAGCAGTCTGCCCGTGGGCTATATGTATAGTTGATGAGGTGGGTGTACCGCTAAGGGGAGGCTACTGTGTCCATAGCAGTTTATGCCTTTCAATAAGTGGGCTGAAATGTCGGTACTCCTAATACCCTGAAAAAACACTTGAGTATATATTCATATCGGACATACCCTCGATGACATTACTACTATTCACGCCTTTGGTATAGCCTCTCTGTGTGTGTGCGTGTGTGTGTGTTTACCCTTTTATTAGCCAGAGCTGTGTTAAATAGCCAATCCATTAGCTGAAAGGATTAGCTAAGTGAAGCTGGCAGTCACACTTTACCATCGCTATCTGTGCTGACACTCCTTTGCTTTCACTTGATGATGTCACAGTTGCCATTTGTGGCCATTTTGTGGTGGCCATGTTGACGCCTCGAACGGGACGTTTGGAAAGTCATTCAAATGATTGTGTAAAACATGGGAAATGCTTTTTATTAAACATTGGTTTAGTAAAGATTAAAATACTGTGAGTGCAAAGTTTCTAACCATCACATGCTGCCCTATCAGTCATGGACATAACAGTAATGTTTGAACATTTGTTATAAGTGATGTTCCCACTTTAGAGTTTATTCAGATATCTAAATATCTAATGCTAAATCAAACACATTTCAAATAGTAGCTTGTAGGGCTGGGACGATATTTGAGTTTTGAAGGTATAACGGTACTTATTCCAGCACAAATTACAAAGTGATATGACATATTGACGTTGACGTTATCATGTAATACAACTGTCATGGTCCTATTTCATTCAAAATGGTCTATTTTCTATTACCTTTTACTATTGCTGAAAGGAATCTTTTTTGATTAACTTAAAATACAGTATTATATATTTATTTTTATAATATGTATATATTGTGGATGACAGTTTAGTAAAAATCCATACCTTTGCATGGATCCATGACAGTATACCTTCATATTCAGTATACCTCCCAGCCTATAGCAGCTTGATATTCTGAACTATTTTTCTCAGGCCAAGTTGTGGTGGAGTAGGTGGCCAACAAGCAATTAGTAAGTACGTATTAAAGGAGAATACCGCTGATTTTCAAGATTGAAATATGTATTTTACTTACCGAAGGAAAGTACTATGATGGTAAGCAGAAAGTTCGACTTGGTTCCATAGCTGAGGTTCGTAGGCCCGCTGGGTCAGGTCACATGATCTGCTTACGCCCCGCGGATGCTACTTTGGCCATGCCTCCCCTCTCACTGCAAAAAAAAAAAAATCAATGAGAGTTTATAATCCAAAGATATTTGAGGGTAAACTGAGAGCTTATTTGAGTGTTTCCAACTGAATGAGCCACAGAAATGGCCAGTTGTACGGGACAATCCCTGTTCAACGTGCGTTTTAACGATCATAACCGGTCATCCATGCTATATTCCTTTATTATTTATATCTCCCAGGTTAATAGCTAGATGTATGGACTTAGTGGAAGCGGTAATAATCAAAGAATCTGGATAAAACCATTGCTTTATCCATCTGATTCAGATCATGCTGTCAGCCATTTTGTGCCTATCTTGATACATATATGGGCATAAATGTGTGCGAGGTATTCCCCAATCTGTGCCAATTTTGGCGCCAAGAGGATTCCTCGTACGTCTGGTATTGCGAGAAGGCTGGCCAAGCTGGTCACACCAGACCAGCTGAGGCTGTAGCAGCGAAAGTGAGTGGTGTGTTGAAACACCAGTGGTCTAAATTTGTTCTGTACACGCTCCAGAACTTAATCAATTAATAGAAAAATTACACATTGTCGCTTTAAGTAGTTGCCTCTCCATTAATTGAACTGGATTAGCCGATTCATCAATAACTTTAGCTGACAGACTGCAATCCATTGTAACCTAAGGTAAAGGTTTTTACCAGGTAAATTTGATGGCTGGATAGCTACCTAAGCTTTGTGTTAAACATACTGTTAGATCATAGTCACTGTTTGCAAACTCTATACAATGCTAGCGACCAAAATGCCTGCTAGCATAACATTAGCTTTCTAGCTGATGAAGAACAACATTGCTTGGCGGAAGAATGATAATTTGTTATCAATAAATGTATGTAGTTTATCAGGTATATGTAGTAACCGTTTTATAAAAGCAATAAGACACACTAGGCTATGGTTTACAGAGATTTTAGAACAGCTAACTCCGCGTCATGCCTAACAACGCCCCTTAGTTGTTCTAAAATCACTGTAAACCACGGCCTCTTGTGGCTTGTTACTTAATTCTACACCACTAGCTCTGGGCTGACCGCCAAAGGGTGTAAAGCGTGAACTGCATCTATACTGAGTGTTGGCACACCCAGCCCTGTATGTTGCCAAACAGTAGTAGCCACTTCATTAACGTGACGCCGGTAAGCTGACCACTTTGCAGCATTAGCAAACAGACTAAGGATTTCCTGAAGCTTAGACTCTGCTCTAGATTCTGCTAGAGCTAGATTTCCAAGTTGAATGCCAGTAAAAATGCCAGAAAAACCAAATGACTTTCACAACACAACATAGACTACATCACTACTTTTGTTGCTGATATGTTACGGTATTGTAGGATAATGTGTTTTATGTAATACTCCTGCACAGGGGTCCTTAAACCTTTCCAGCATCTGACCCAAAATGGGTCCACCCCGGGACCTAGTCTCTGCTACTCTGATCAACGCGGGGACCTGTCGGAGACGGACTTGCGACCTGTCTTGGATCCTGACCCATAGTTTAAGAAACCGTGCTCCTGCATTCTGTTCAGTATGTACTTTTTGCATTGAGAGAGAGAGAGAGAGAGAGAGAGAGAGAGAGAGAGAGAGAGAGAGAGAGAGAGCACAGAGCAGCATTCTCGAAGCTGCTAAGAATAGGAGCCCTGATCCAGGATCAGTGGTTGGCTTGCATGACAACTAGGGATGTGCACAATCTATATTCTGGGGGGTGATTATTGTGCGATTGCCACGACACTATGTGGGTTGATTTCAAAACACCAAGTTTTGTTTGTTATCTAATAACCACTTTTCATTTCAGAGATGAAACATTTAAATATTATTTTTTTCTTTCCAGAATTTCTTTTTTTAAAGTGCATTTAAATGTTTGAAATGAGAAAGTCAATCAACTTCCAGATTTTGAAGTTGATTATGAAACTCCTCATCACAATACTGTAGTTTGAACATGACAACACTATGACTCAAGTCTCGCATCAGAATTTCATCTCAGATCAGCACTCCGATGATGCATGAATGGAATTTGTCAGCAAACTATTCTAATTCTTAATGACTTCACTAACTGGGCAAAAAAACAAAAAATAAAAACATATTGTGTTGTAATAACTTTCAGACACACTTATTTTGGAATAGTGAGATCAACTCAAATATAATATCTATTTATCGAAATTCTATTTTACACAGATGTGTCACATAACACTTTAGTTTACACAGACATTAAGAACACGACACGACAAGAGAGAACAGTAACAATCCTAAAATCCTAACATACTGTATCACCCAAAAACGAATAACACAAGAACAATGCAGATGTTACGTGGCCTCTGTATGTGTCTGAGGTCCGAGGTCAAAGCAGGTCACAGGCCAGCATGGGGATACTGGGGTCAGAGAGAGATTAGTAATACTGATACACAAATAGATAGCCTACATGTAACTCAGTATCACCAGTAATCCTCTCTACTCAATCCACTACACTACACTCCTCCTCTCCTTACATACTGAAAATGTATTTTTAGGGCAACCCTAGATGCCAGAGCGATGTCGAGTGCAAAATTGTATTTGGATTTCTCAGTGTCAGGGCTGCCCAAAGCAGGGCCCAAACGAAATTGTCCTTCCACATTATTTATGGGTTCCAAAGAATGATTAGGTATTCTATTTGGTCTATTTTGATGCAATTTAAGTATCTGAGAAGGTTTTTTTTAAACGAACTTGTCTATTACCAGGTGCAAACACACAGGCATTGTGTGTACTTGTTGCATATATTAAATTGAGCTGGTTTCCGCCTGGCTGCCTTCACCATTGGTGTGTGTGAGTGAATGTGAGGGCATTGTAAAAGCACTATATACTTTAAATGCAGTCCATTTACCATTTATCAATGTCCAGGCACACTGTTTGGCCCATGGACCACCACCTATATTACTTTTTGGCCCTTGGCCCTCCATGACAAAAACGTTTGGGCACCCCTTGCTCAATGTGAAAAGGTAATTTGGGGGACCTAGCGGTAAGTAGGGCGCCGGTTAGCTGTGTGAACACGCGCCTCTTGTGCTACAGTGGGACTGTATACACTGTAATACTGAGTCGTGACTTGGTTTCCTTACAGTCAGTTGTCAGTTGTGACACAACACGTGCCTGAAGGCACTTTCAATCTATTCCAATTTTCTCCCCCCCCAAAAAATCACCAGCCGTTTGTTCACCGGCGCAGATGGTAGGATCCGTGACCGATCCATAGCAAATTTTCATAACGTGTCCTCCTCCACCGACAGCTGAGCGGTGCATGATTGAGACAAAGGAGAACATACCCAGCTTTCATCCCAGGTCACCTTTCACCTGGATCTGACTCAGCTTGATGAGATATTAGTCAAAAGTTTGGGATTTTTTTTTTAAAATTACATTAGCCTATATAGTAAGCAGAATTGTTTACTTTGAGTCTCTCCCCCTCCATCTCCTGTCTGTCAGCTGAGCTGCGTTCTATTGAGTTGTTAACCACGTTAGCATGTTTGCTAACCATCTGACAAAGCGAACTGTTAGGACGTAGCTACAAAGTGGCGACACTCACAGACACACCTACTTTCAGCATGTCTTCTTAGCTTACCCAGAAAGGCCTTCTTTGTCGGGTCAGTGTGTGTGGCATCATTACCTATGGTTGTTTTTGTTCCTCCAGTTTGCTGGGATGTGCTCACCATAGCACTTGCCCTGTGCGTATTTCTCTATCTCAGTATGTTCAAATGTTCTTTTCCAAACAATTGCTACTGTCCTGTCCATGCATTGCTGTTTGAGTCAACAGGAACTTCTGTGTTCACAACTGAATCCCACTCTTTTAAAGAATGCACAAGATGCTTCACTGTTGCAATGAGTTGGACAGTAACTAGCTGCTAACCTTGCTAATTGTTCAGAGAGGCGCGTTCCGCAATGTAATTGTTCCCCAGAGGAACAGTTGCAGTACCAAAAGTGCATTCATTATTATGTAGAGAAAGAAAAAGTCTGGCCACAAAGTCAAAGTCGGTGTACAGAGCCAGTAAACAGTGCTTGCAGGCAAATCTCTTGAGCTGGTCAGGCTTGAGAAAGGCACCACAGAGGCCATAACAGTGGTCACACAGTGATAATTAATGTTTATAGACATGCGTATGACTTTACCCAGCCATTATTTGACACAGTATAGCCCCATTACTGGCTGTTTCTTATTGTTGTTTATTATGTTATGTTTAAATGCATATATTACAATCATTTGAATTTGATCGAATTTTCCGAGGGACCCCACTTTCCCATCCGCCCCAAGATGGAGAAAGCCTGAGTCAGAGCCACCACTACTCAATAGCCTGCTGGTCTCAGTCACTAATGATTTCTGTTCCTATTGAGTTCTGAGTTCTGTTAAAGGTCAGGACTTGCACAGACAGACAACGGGCTTTGTACTAAACTGTCTGTGAACATAGGAACATTTTGTTTCTTACTGGAGGCTCTTTTCAATCTCAGGAGAAGTAGGAGAGTTTCTCATTGAGATATGACCTTGTGCTCATTGATAACTGAATTATTGCTCCTAAAGGCCCCTAAGGAGCAACAGAGACCATTTGAGAATCATCCATGGAAGCCATTGAGCTCTCAATATTGCCTCTTATAAAATTGACATAAAAACATCCACACTGAGGCTTTGTCGAGATTCCACTTCAATCTCATGTTCTCATTCATACAGACTATTTAAAAGAGAGTTCAATTATAATAAGTTGAGAGAATTTGTTTATCGTTTCCTTGGATTTCAGTAGCTCCTTCTCTCTTTCTCTGAAAAATTTCAATTGCAAGCCTCTGGGTAGAAAAACTCAGCTGTTTGACAGGCTATAATGGTTTTTTATCTTATTTTGCACACTCAAAATCGTTATTCTATCCAAACAGGGGGGCCTTTTATTCTCATGTTCCACCTCACTCCATAATCGGTTTACAACCAAATCAACATATCTAAAAGCGAAGATCACATGTCTTCCGCCAGTACTAATGAACAGGAAGTGCTCATTTAGTCTGCGTACCTAAAACAACCAATCGCAATCAACACATTGGTGATGCCGTGGGAAGAAGAGTCCATTGTCTTCATCATCCGACAGAACATGGAGCGTGTGATTCCAGACCTGGAGCTGAAGTGAACTCTAAAACTCTAAAACTATAAAAAGTTATAGTCTGAACTATAAAAAGTATATCATGATAGCCTCTTCATTAAAGCACTGTTATACAGTATGTATGCACGGTCTGCCGCGGATGGCTCACTCAACTGATACACCTACAGTATATATATGGCTCTGACTGGAAGAATCCATATGTTTGCTTGTTTCTATAACATATTATGCCCCTAAAAAGGCAAAAATAATGAGTGGCCCACATGAACTTTTACTTTTTAAAAGACAGCTCTCATAAATAAAAAGGTTAGCTATAACAGGCCTACAGTATATAAGTACTCTCCAGCCTGACTGTATTACCCTTTCAGTTTATACCTCTTCAGGTGCAGAGTGTCAGCCGTGCCCCTTGAAAAACTCTTTCTCACTATCTGAAAAGGGCACCTCAGATGAAAAGGGCAGTGGATGCAGCACCACCCTTCCCTGCATGCATGCTTGTCTTGTTCCTGTTTGGTAACCTCCTAATGTTCATTTAGGCTTTAGCCTTGCTCTTTGGAGAGTAACAAATGACATGTTGCCTAATGGGATTCAAGCTATGTGATTGCAATCTTTTTTTTTCTTCTTTTTAAAAAAAAATATAATGAATGTAATTAAAGTTATAACGCAGTTTGGCCTAACCACATCACAGATAGCCTTCTGTTGTGGAATGTGTGATTACTTTTGGATTGTGCTTGAAAGGGGAAAGAAGCATTTTGATTGTGAATCGGCTAGCCTACAATAGGAATTGTATTTGAACGAAGGAGCTGCTCAAGGAACTAGGGCTAAGCTCCAATCAGCCAGGGGGGGAATGTTGATAGCTGTTAAAGCAGAAAGATTTGAGTTCAAACTGAGCTGTATAAGAGACTGAGTATATTTTCCTATTGTAATCCTGGAATATCCTGTTGATACTTTGTAGGTAGCCTAAGTGTAAGCTTTCAGGTAAAACCAAAGATAAAAGCCATTTCTCCAACTCTCTGCTGGCGCCGTGTGGCTGAAAATAGACACTACAATTCACAGTACAGTAAACATCCCTAACGTCACTTCCGCTTACATTTTGACAGCAAAACACTGCAGAAATACGAGCAATAGCAAACTCAAACCTCTGCATTTTGGACAAATTCACCAGCTGTTGCTTTTCACATTTAAAGTTTATCAAACATTTTGCGTCGTGGATTAGCGGAGTGAAGTTTTGCGGGCATTGGGACGTTCAAATCCCGCAGTTTGAGAGGCAGAAAACGATGAAGGTGAGCTGGGGGGTTGGGGGCTGGATTTTGTTTTTGTCACTGTCGTAACGTTGGCTGGCTAGACAGTAAGCCATTAACGTTAGCTATTGTTATAATAATCATAACATTCGCAGCCATCTGTTATGTCATTTACCATAATGGGACAGGAAACAACGGGAAATAAGTCTTGCGCAGTTTCAGTATTTTATTTAAACAAATTACTGTCGGAGATGCTGGCATCATTACAACTAAAAATGCACAGAGCGTTCTTTACTTCAGAGTCCCCATAACGTTACCAAGTGAGGCTTACATGTTGATGTTGATGATGATACTGATGTTGTTGCTGTGTTCATTCAAGGTGATGGATGACAAGGCAAGCTCAAACTAACTTGAACAACATAAAAAAATAAAATCCCAGTGGTTGGCACGACCCAAACTGAATAGCCTTACTGACTGCAAAACAAGGATCGTTTTTTTCTGTATTGTCAACAAGTCTAACTGGCTACCAAAGGGAGATATGATCTTCTCTGCTGGTGTTTTTTCTCTCTAAGAGCACGTTTCTGTAATGTAGCCCCCGATTGACAAGTACACTAGTGTTTAGGCTACTGTGCTTTTAGTGTGAACTATTACACTACCATTACAGTTGCACTGATCGTAGTAAGGTAGGCCTATAAGAACTGCTGGCTGAGATATAGCCTAACTACTAACATCTTCATTTCCCGGGAGCCTCCCTAATTTTTTTTTGTTGACTTTGACAGGATGTCCGTTTTCCAAATGATAGCTATAGCCTGATAGGACCAAGTGGCCCAAATGGAAAATCTCCATTCATTTAACATTTCATTGTTGGCAGACACAATAGTATCCACATCCACAGCACAGATGACTCAGAGAACAGTCATGTCTTTCAGTTTTGTTTCTCTGTTGACAGTCATGCAGTAATAAGGCTATTATTTAGAATTTGCCCTTTTCATCATAATGAAGTGTTCCAGTTAGAACAGTTTTGATGCTGCAACCTGAAGTACAACCAAAGCTGGGATCAAAACACAGACAGACATGGAACTAAACCCCAAGTTACCCCCCCCAACAACAACAAATATGCTACGAAAAATGAAAGGGGGCAACACTGCACCCCAACACCACTCCATCTGTCATCTCTATTGTCTGTGCAGCCTGTGAGCCTCATAGCAAATAGGATTAAGTTATTTTGACATTTAGCATCCCCTAGCTAGCTCACACGCTAACAGCCCATTGGCGGTTGTATGGTACATCTAGCTTCTGTATGTAGGCTAAGTCCAACGTTCTGTTTCACCGGTGGAACAGAACTACTGTTGGTTCATTTCACTTGTGTCATTTTTGCATCGGTGCTGACTCAATCAAACTGAGTGTTTTACCAGTAGATTTGGGGGCAGGACGTCAAGTGAGAGCAAAGGATAGCCTACTGTCGGGCACACCACAGACTAGTGCGTCTGTACAATCTTGTGTTGTATTTTGAATAGGAAAGAAATGAACGTACGCACTATCAAAGGAATTTATGATGTCTCCCATATTTACAGAATTTTGAGATTTTGAGAAAATAGGCCCAACCTGGTCATTATTGATAAGGTCCGGCTAGTTTATTTATCATTAGTATTTTTTTCAATCTGTTTTGATGATGATAGAGCCTTGTGATATACAGAATGGAATCGATAAGCAGATTCAGAACTCACATCTCTTATCGAATCCATGGTTCTTAGAAATTACTAAGCTACTACTACTACTACTACTACTACTACTACTACTGCTATTACTACTACTGCGATTGCTACTACTGCTACTGCTGCTACTACTACTACTACTACTACTGCTATTACTGCTACTACTTCTGCTACTACTACTACTACTACTACTGCTACTACTACTACTACTACTACTGCTATTACTGCTACTACTTCTGCTACTACTACTACTACTACTACTGCTACTACTACTACTACTACTACTACTATTACTGCTATTACTACTACTGCTACTGCTACTACTACTACTGCTGCTACTACTACTACTACTACTACTACTACTACCTCCACTACTACTACTACTGCTGCTGCTGCTGCTGTTGCTACTACTACTATAACTACTACTACTACT
>OMKL01103148.1:0-16766 GCA_900302295.1 Parasudis fraserbrunneri | reverse complement strand
ACTGATACTACTGACGGTAACACCACTGGTACTACTGACGGTAACACCACTGGTACTACTGACGATAACACCACCGGTACTACTGACGATAACACCACCAGAACTACTGACGATAACACCACCGGTACTACTCACGGTAACACCACCGGTACTACTGACGATAACACCACCGGTACCACTGACGGTAACACCACCGGTACCACTGACGGTAACACCACTGGTACCACTGACGATAACACCACTGTTACTACTGACGGTAACACCACTGGTACCACTGACGATAACACCACTGGTACTACTGACGGTAACACCACTGGTACTACTGACGGTAACACCACTGGTACTACTGACAATAACACCACTGGTACTACTGACGGTAACACCACTGATACTACTGACGATAACACCACTTGACAATCACTCATGTTGGCTAGCAACTCTGTTCTACCTTGGGTTCAGTCAATGTCAGTATGACACCTGTTCCTTACTGTTTGGGCAAAATTATTTGTGATCTTCATCTGAAGCAAGGGAACAAACATTTTAACAGCAGGTCTTGGCTTGGCTTGGCTTGGCTAAATGAAGTTACTGGCCAACAGGAACTAACTGTAGCTTGTACTGCCAGACTATCATGAATCACACTGAAACTTAATTTCATATAAGGACGATTCACACGAGACAATTTATAGGACCATCTGTTTTTAAGGGAAATGGCTACCACACTAAGTTAAGTTATACTTTATTAATCCCCGTGGGGAAATTATTTCCTCTGCATTTGATCCATCCAAACCACTAAGGAGCAGTGGGCAGCCACAGACAAGCGCCTGGCCACTAACCCCGCTTGTAATGCCGGTGCCTTGGTCAAGGGTTATGTATGTACCCTAGCACGCATGTCTTTTATGGCGTGGGACGAAACCCATGCAAACACCGGGAGAACATGCAAAGTCCACACATACAAAAGCCTCCCGTCACGGTCAAACCCATGGACCTTCTGGTTGGGAGGCAACAGTGCAAACCACTGCGTCACTGTGCCACATAATACAATCATTTAAGATGGAGGCGAAATGGGCAAATATGGGGCACTTGAACAACCATTTATGGCTAATTGTTGGGAGTTAACAGGGTAACTTCCAAGTCGTGTGGGACTTATAATGGGCACTTGTGTACAAACAGAGTGATGAGGAGTGCTTCCTGAGTGTGAGAGATCAGAATCTTCAATAAAGACAATGGAGGTCCAAGGCACTAATGAATTAATTTATTAAAAACTCTTTCATTTATTTCTGTAGGGCATAACCCATTAAAATGGCCAGTGACCAACTGCATGTGTTGTGGTTACATATTGTAGGACGTCGTCAGGGTCGTAGGTCATAGGTCGTAGGTCACCGGCCGTTTTAATGTTTCAGGCCTAAAGAAATAAAGGCTTTTTTTTTTTTATTATCCACAGCAGTGCCTAGGACCTCCATTCTTTTTATTCTGCCCTTACATTGTGTCACTATACAATGCTAGACAGATAGCGAAATTTAACTAACATCTCCAAAAAAGAGGACAAGGCATAACTTTTCTTTCCCTTTTTACTTGAAGGTTGTTAGACTTCCATTTCTGTAAAACTGAAAAAAAATGAACAGAAAATGTGTGCATAAATGCACTGTTTCATAATACAGAATTACAAAGAGTAAATTTACATACTGTATAGCTAGAATCCAACTAACATGAAAAATATTCTAGCTCATTCATCACAAATAAACATCAAAATAAAAAGAGGGCAATTATAAATGTATATTGATTAACTCACAGAAAAAAGTTTTGAACTCACAGACAAATATTTCCAAGGCCCAACGTAAAGGGAAAACTGCTGACTACAGTAGGAGTGGTGTGAACTGCAGCATATCTTGGAAGGAAAGACATTTCCCATGTGCAAGCTTTTTATATAGGCTATTCAATACCAAGAATAAACACAAGAGGGAGTTTTGTAGTACGTCATTACAAATGACAAGCTCAGTTAAGGCAGAAATACATAAGATAAAAAGAAACAATGAAATTAATATTCTGTCAATAAAAACAAAAAACCAGCAGCATCACACTTTTCATTGTAGGCGTAAAAAAGTTTTTATCAATCAGAATATGAATATGAAGGTTTTCTTATTTCTACACAAATATTTAGTATGTTTTTTTTTTTTTAATATGTGTAATAAACTGACCGGCCCCCAGCCGAAGCCAACCATGATCAACAGCTTATTCACCTTTATACTTCCGCTGTTGTCTCTTTATTTCCTGTGGCTGAACTCAGAGATAAAGGTGTTAACTGTGGACATTCCCAAAACAAATAAATGATGCATCAAAACTGTTTAGCTAGCTCATTATCCTTATAACAAAGATAAAGAAATTGAACGAGGGGCTTAGCGTTTTTCATTAAAAATTGATTGGACTTCGAAGGCCAATATCACTCTCTAGATACAGTGCCACGAGCTCATAGGAAATTGAAAGTCAAAAATCGACCAGCTGGCAGTGTCCTTGTTGCCTGGAAACACGAGTTGAATAGTTATCTTTACACAGAGCGCTCGCACCGGCAAAAACTGCTGGCTCAGATGCGACTTCATTGTAAAGATGACAAGACAGCAAAAAAATAAAATAAAATAAAGAAATAATCACATACAGTAAATCTTCACATACAGTAAATCTTAAGGGCACACTCCCCTTAGTATTTTTTTTCTCTTTATTCAGACAATAGGTAGACAGAGGAGAGAATCTGTTCCGACAGAGTTTGTAGCCCAGCAGGGGTACATACAGCTCCAGAGGTGTGGGTGTTGTATCTCTGTGCACAGATCACATAAATCTTTCAACCACCTCAACCATCTAAGATATATACAGTATAATAAGCTGGAAAAATTGCGATACACTGTAAAAAAAAAAACGTATATATATCTTTGTTTTTTAAAGATTTCTTGTCTCAACATATATTTTCAAGTAACCTTTTTGCATTGGCAGTTTTTAGTTGAATCAAATAAATAGCAACTTCACATTTAATATTTAACACTATTATTCACCCTCAACAAAAATTTTTTTTATAGGAAAAGGTGACTTATATTCTCAAGTAACCTTTTTGCATTGGCCTAACATGCTTTTTTTCCAATGTGTAGACCATAGTACACTCACCCACCCTACTCTCACCCTATCCACTCCGCCTTCGTCTGTATGTTCGGATGGAGGGTTCGCCACACGAAGGGCATCCCAAACCAGTGGCGTGGATGATAGAATGATAGAGGCCTCTGTCAGCAAGTGTGCATCAATGCCAACTTCTGAAATGCCACTACCCCTTAAAGGTCCCCTCCACTCAAAAACATGTTTTTTTGTATGGTTAACTTCTCTTGGAGGCATAACTTTGACAATACAGATTGATATTTGTGCAGAACTTGTCACCAGAGCGCCTTTTTCACAATCTTCCCCTGGAGAGGGAGAGCTTCTCTGTACTACCCTGAAATCTGAGTTGCATGTGTGATGTCATGGTTCAATTTGTGGTAATTTGACACCTTTAGCTTCAGTATACACAGAGAGCTGAGTAGGTATTGACATGTCTTGAAAGAATATAAGCTGCTGACTTGGTTCCTGGTAAATATCAATGGGTGTTTGATGTCAATTTGCATATTCATAGATCCTTGCATTCTCAATGAGGGTAAAGGTGTAGAGATTCTGCTGAGCCATTTTCAGTAGTTTATTGAACAATTTGGTGGAAAAACCATATTTATACAAATTGCTATTCAATATAAATTTTTTAAGGTTTGAAAACACATCTGGAGGGGACCTTTAAACAGGTAGCAAACAGAAACAAATCCTACAAATGTCAGTTCCCTGTTGACTGTAACTTAATAGTCAAATTACTTTTTGTCATGACGTGCATATAGGTAACTTGACAATTCCCGTTCATCTTCCTTTGTTTTAATTTCACTTGTTTTGTTTTCTGTAGAGTGTGTTTGTTTCTTGAAATATGTGCTTTTAAATAAAATGTATCATTATTAAAATCACAGAATGTGTGGTTGACACTCAAGTTCAAGCTGTCCAAAGCGAACAGTCAATGACTGCACATATAAATTAAAAGAACAAACACCACGGTGATGGCTGCTTTTTCAGTATTGACGCCATCTTTACCATCTCATGAAGTCGTGCATTTGTTGTGTTGCTCTATGATCACCCTGGGTGGTCCGGTGGTTGGACGTCGTTGATGCCATCTCTATGGACGTTGTTATGCCCTGTTGTCTCTGCTTACCGGTTATACCTCTCCATGATTTTCCCTGTATTGTTTATCATCAGTTATTTGTATTATTATTACTCCTTTATTGTGTATTTTTCTAAATTGTTGCCCACTTCAACACCTATTGCACGTCTGGCGTTCTGGTTGGGGGGGATCTCTCACTGAATTGCCCATCTAAGGTTTCTTCCCTTTTTTCCTATTTTTTCTGTGGGAGTTTTTCCTTATCTTCTCTGGGAGTTTAGCCAGGGGGTGTTGTACCTTTGTGGGCCTGTGAAGCCCATTGAGAAATGTATTGTGATTTTGGGCTATACAAATAAATCTGACTTGACTTGACTTTTCTTCCGGTGGATATACAGTAGTTCAATGATAGTAGTGAGGGCATCCCAAAGTTTGCAGTTTCTTTATACGCCTCCCCTTAATAAGGAGGTTCCCTCCACAGCTGCGGGTGTGACTTCATACGGAGTGACACTCTGTAGTGAAGTGCTACTGGGGAGCGATCGCTTTGAGAAAGGGCCATTGTCTTTGTGGCAATAGACCCTGCCACAGACCACATAAGTGGCTTTCAAAGGGGCCCCTCCAGCACAGAGACACAGGGTAGATGGAGCAAAACAGTCCACTTTATTGAAGAGGGTTGGCAAGATGTTTACAAGCCAGAGCAGATGTAAATAGCTGTCATGACAGAAGATCTATCCTATGTGTGTGTGTGTGTGTGTGTGTGTGTGTGGATGGCAGATTTAACCTGTGCACATCGATTACCTCAATGTGCAACAGGTGCGCAGCCGCCCCTGTTCCCAGGTCTGATCAGCTTGACCCAGAGCAGGTGTGGCTGTTCCCAGGTCTGATCAGCTTGACCCAGGGCAGGTGTGGCTGTTCCCAGGTCTGATCAGCTTGACCCAGGGCAGGTGTGGCTGCTTAACCCAGCCATCCCCGCACCACACGTCTTCCTGCTGGTTCCTCACTGCAGGCTGAAGATGAAAAATCAAGTAAAAGGTGATAAAAAAGATCATAACTGTGGTGCCACAACCGGCCGGTACTGGGCCTAACACATTGTAGACCTTTTCAAACGCATTTTCAGTTGCTAGGTAACGACACTGTCATTCCAGTTGAGTATCCAGTCCACAGAATCTATAATGCTGTCAAAACAGGCAAAAGAGGCGTGCTTGTTATTTTTATTTTTTATTTTTTTTGGTCTTATGTGTGGGTTGGAGTTTAGTAACTTATAATACTGTGAATTTCTCCAGACCTCACTTGGCAGAGCCTGAGGTGTGGCCAGCGATAGCAACCCCCTCCTCCTATATCCCCCACTCAACTCCAATCCACATATCAGACCAAAAAAAAAATAATAAATGCAATCAAAGCGCAATACCAAGAGGGTCTCTTTCGCCTAGAGGTCGCTGTTTGACGGCATTACAGATTCCACTTTTTTAAACACAAAAACAGCACATTACTTAGGTTTAGCAAGGGTAGGTTGTTCCCTTCCTATAACAGGTGCGAAACCTACTATCCAAAATCAAAGTCTGCCATTTTCCCGAAGGAATAACCCAATACAATGAATGAATTGAGAGAAATTAAGTGATGCAACATGGACACTGTCATCAAACCCCAGGGTTTACACGGGGGCACTGATGTCTTCCATACTCTCACCCGTCATACTGGACGTTTCTGAGGACCAGTGTAAAACACACATGCCTACATTTTGTGTGACGATTTTGAAAAAATCTTCTTTACATTTTCAGCCATTTGCTGACAAAAGATGAACGCTGCCTGAAACACAGTTCTCCACATAGTATATGGCTGCATTTGGTTCCAGGTAAAATGCTTTCTTCTCATCGTTATCCTCCTTCGTCGTCGAGGGGAGAATCCCCTAAATGCCGGATGAGAAATGGCTGACAAACAAAGTGGGATTTGGTTCCAACTTATGTGAGGGAAAGGAGCATTTACAGTCCCTTGAGCCCTAGTTTTTCCTCCCTTCCAAGAACGGCATAAAATGCAAGCTTCAAGCACGAAGTGTATCCCACAATCCAATACTCCACAAGGTCACTGAGTCAAAAGGGTATGATGGCTAACAATCATGCATATAAATTGAGTAGCCTATTGGAAACTTTCAGTTTTGATACTTGAGTTTCTTTATTTCAATTTGATTACTCGTCTGTTCATATGCGGCGCCATTTAAAGGCAACCAGGTTGTAAAAACAAACATAAAACTATTTTAATGAGATCTAAAGGGCCGTTTGATTTCCACTGGTGATGGACAGGTTTAGTCTGGAACGTCGTCACCAGAGGGCTCATTAAAGGGAAGACAACGAGGTGAGGGAAGAGAGAGACCAGGGTCCATTTTCACAAAGACTCCAAAGTATGAGCGCTGACCTGGAATCAGCTCCTGTCTGTTAATTTGAATACGGTCAATACGAGCGATCCTGGGGCACTGACCCCGGATAAGCACTCCCACTCTTTGAGGCTTTGTGAACATGGGCCCTGCAGCTAGCATGCCTGACCTATAGGGTAAAGTGCCTTGTTCAAAAGCTGGGTCGATCAGCAGTGACATCACTGTTAGTACCAGTATTGGAACCTTATTCATTGTATTCTCATGACATCTCTGACCTTTCCTTCCATTATGGTGCATGATGCCATAAACACAGCTTACAGCGCCACGCTTGTCATTCAACAAGTATCACTTGATTTGATTATAACGACCTGTTGTTTGCCCACCAAGATGTCTGCTATGATGATGTAATGGAATGCTACGGATTATCCACTGGACTGCCTCTCTCAACCTCGACAAGGCTATCTGTCGATCTGCGGGTCCATTGTTATAGTGGACCATGGACTGCAACAGAAGATCGTATCAAAACAAGGAAATACAGCATCGCGCAGCTGTTTTAAATGGGTGGGGGGTGGGGGGAGGATAGCGAGACCTGCCTCTATCAGCTTCTGTCATAACTAATTAGAATTCATGTGTGGGGAGGATTGGGCTCTGTTTGCCTTGACTGAATGAATACAAATCCCCGGGAAGAGAGAAGAGCTCGAGGGGGACTGTCAGCCCGTGTCAGGAAAGGGGAGTCGGGGAGGTTTTTGTGTGCTTATGCTGTTTTTTTAATCTGAAAGCGGCACCATGCCTGGAGTACTGATGAGCAGTGTTTTGAGAGGAGCGGTTAACTACATGTAGGTCAATCGCTTGTCTAAAGGTCCCATATTATGGAAGATGGGTTTTTTTTGGCAGGTGTTGGTGTGGATTTGGTAGTCTGAAATGTTACTTAATAGGCACTGGGGAAAATTACATTGGTGGTACTTGCCGTTTGGCCCGAAAAGAAAAAAAAGGCTTCAGATTAAACAAGCCAATCAGATGTATTACCCTTTGTGATGTCATACCAAGGACGCAAATAATCAATTAGCTTTAATTAATCAATCAGCTGTACTTTCTGGAGCCAGAAACACCACCTACCTAATCTATTGCCCAGTGTGCTTTTACTCTTGGGTGTGGGGGAGCCAATCAGGGCAGGGAAAAATTAATTTAGAATTTGGTGTTTGCCACACCCATTAAAACAGCCTGCTCAGGGAGAGGGGTGCTGGAAAACAAATAACTAAAACTAGAAAAGTGCACTCAGTAGAGTGCATATCTCCACCAGGTGGCAGCCAGACAGTAGTGCTGGGCGGTATGGCCAAACGATTTTCACGGTAAAAAATGTCACGGTATTTTTCACGTTTCTACTGGTTTCATGGTATATCGAGGTATTATTTATTTTTTGCATGACTGGGCCTGGGGATGGGCATTTAAATCTTTTTCCCCAGATCGAGTGATCGCATGAATTACTCGAGGAGTGATCGATTACTCGTGGAGGGAAATCTATTTTTAGAATGCATCTTAAAAAGCATGGCAGCATCAATAACAATGCACAGCAATGTATATGATACTTAAGCTTATTGTCAATCAAAACAGTCACAGTTACCATTTGTAATAATTACATTACCTCCACTCTGTCAACAGCAGGTCTCTCCACTCATGGAATGGCAGATTTTTTGAGAAAAGTGTTTTGGTATGGATGTCTTCTCTTCTTTGGCTAGCAGTATTCATCCCGGGTCAAAAATAATGATCACTGCAGCAGAGCCAGGTGCAGAGACAGGAGTGTTTGGCTCCATCCATGTAGCACAACTAACAGTTAGATAGCCACAGTTTCGGAGTGTCCGTATCAATAGTCTATGAACACTATGCGAAGTGGGCGACATGTTGTTGGCACAATTTGGAAATGCATAATGTTGGGATAGCAGTTTCACTTTAGCATTTTCACCCTCATAAGACACACCTTGAATCCAGTGTTTTAATCATTGCTCTGAACCCGTCTTTCTCGAATGTCTACAGTGGGACGATGTCCAACTGTGTTGACAAGTCACTAGTCTACCAAGGACAGCTGACAGACAGTAGACTACACGTTAGATATGGCCGACCATTTGTTCAGGGAAATCCTGACATGATATTAGTGACAATATAATGTAGCTCTATGAGCAATTGATATACAATATATATATTACAATATATGATATATAATGATACAATTGGAGGGCACTCTCTGAATGCCCTGAGCTACAAGCCATGCACACAGCTGAGGTCAGGAAACACATCCCACAGCCGACAGGTGAGGAGGAACCTGGAGCACTGTACATGAAGTTTGAGGAGGCAAACAGGGTGGCAGCAAGGACATGTATACCTGTTATGGAGAGGACCAGAAGCTGTTGTGGTGGCACGGGGAAGTGTGGAGGAAGCACGCCAAAACTTTGATCAAGACCCGTCCAAGGTGAATCGAGATGCACTGAATGAGGCCAAACAGCTTCTCTTCAGTGCCTACGACAGGATCAAAGGGGAGGAGCTAACGGTAAAGGTGCGGAGGGTGGAGGCAGCCCAAGGAGAACACCAGTACAGTGAGTCATGGAGGGTTATCAACGAGATGTGTGGGCGCAAAAGGCCAAAAGAGGGACAGGTTGCGGGAAACAGCCCGGAAGAAAGAGTGACCACCTGGTACACTCATTTCAGGGACCTCCTGGGCACAAACCAAACAGTGGAGAGTGCTGAGGAGGAGATACCTGCAGTCCTGGCGGAACTCAATATTGATGATGGACCTTTTACTCCTAGGGAGTTCAACAAAGTGAAGGCCACCCTGAAGCAAGGGGAAAGTGCTGGTCCGGACGGCATATCCCCAGAGGTGGTTAAGAACTGCAACCTGGACAACATCATTCTGGAGATCTGCAACCATGCCCTTATCAGAAACAACAAACCTGATGTATGGTCTCTCTCACACATCATTCCAGTTCCAAAGTCTGGAGATCTCTCAAAACTGGACAACTACTGTGGCATCAGCCTGACCTGTATCATTGCAAAAATTTACAACTGCATGATACAGTATACAGTAAACAGGATTCGGAGTGCATTGATCCCCACCTCAGAGAAAACCAAAATGGATTTTGAGAGGTGAGAACCACTCTAGCCCAGATCCTTGCCTTGTGGATGATCATTGAGGAGGTGAAGAGGAACAACCTGGTGGCTGTACTGTGCTTTATCTACTTCAAAAAGGCATTTGACTCGGCATGATGATGAAGATACTCAAGGCCTACGATGTCCCTCCCAACCTACTTCGAGCCATCTGGGCCATGTACACAGGATCGAGAGCTAAGGTGATAACGCAAGATGGCAACAGTAAAGAGTTCGACATCCTGACAGGAGTGCTGCAAGGAGACACCCTCGCCCCCTTCCTCTTCATTATAGTGCTCAACTATGCCCTTAGACGTGCCATTGATGGACGAGAGCAAGAGCTGGGTTTTACTATCGCACCCAGAAGAACTAGGAGAGTCCCGCCAGAAACCCTGACAGACCTGGATTATGCTGATGACATCTGCCTGCTCTCAAATGATATGAAGTGAGAGCTCCCAGCCAGCAAGCTCGTGCTGTGGGAACCAACACATGGGCATCGATCTAGAGGGAGCCCCGCAGCTACCTATGTGGACGTATTAAAGAGGGATGCTGGTGTGGAGACCAGCTGGCCAGATGTATGGAAGATCGTGAAGACTGGAAAAGCTGATGGAGGGCTCGTCTGACGATGACCTAGAGAGTGAAAACGAATTTCCCCCCATCATTCCTAATCTCTGTGCTCTTTTCTCCCTCTCTGCTGCAGGTGGAGACTCGTGGGGCGTTCCTGCTGGTTATGGATGTGTGTCGTCTGATTGGCCGAGAGGAGACTGGTCTGGCGTCAGAGTTAGAGACACACCTCTTACGCCTGCTCACACCAGTGACCAAGCTCTACACTGGGAAACAGGTGCAGGGTTAATGCAAACACATTTAACAGTTGCAAACTGCCATTGACTGTAAAAAAAAAAAAAAACAACAACAAAAAAACACTGACTCCTCCCTTGTGTTCTGTATCAGGCAGTTGCTGTGGTCTCAGAAGGTTTGGAGAGCTTTGGTGGACAGGGCTACATTGAGGACACAGGGCTGCCTGGAATGCTCAGGGATACACAGGTACTAAAGATGTAAATGAAGACTTATCAGTTTGCTGCCTGTTATGTCTGACAAGCCTCCTATTTTTGGGAACACATCTGCCATATCACAGCCCAAGTAAAAAAAAAAAAAGAAAAGAAAAAAAAAGTATACTTAGGTATATTTTCTGAAAGTATACTTTAGTATACTTTTTAGAAGAAAGTATACTAAAGTTGTGTTAAATGGAAACCACTTGAGTTGTACTTAGTGTGTTAAAACATTTACTTAAGATGTGCTTAAGTATATTGAAATTATACTTTTTATGTATTTTTGGTTACTTTTACTTACCAAAATGGTAAACTTTCAATAAGTTTACTAAAGTACAACTTAAGTTTGGTAAACATCTCTGTTAAGTGTACTTAGATTACACGTACAGCATATTAATAAACATGCTTTAAATTAGTTCATGAAAGCACAGAAGAAGTACCAAAAATACATTGCAAGTATACTCTCAGAAAAGTACATATGGGTATATACTTTCAGTATGGAAAAATATACTAACTTTTTATGTGGGAGGCCCCCGCTTTTATGAGATTCTCTCCCTTTCTTTCTCTCAGGTGTTAAGTATCTGGGAAGGTACGACAAATGTTTTATCTCTGGATGTACTGCGCTGTGTGGCTCGTAGCTCCGGACTCGTTCTTCAGGCCTACTTCTCTCACACTAAGGTAAGGGGTTTGTTAACAAACCTAAAAATCCCTTCAAACTAATTGCATCATAAATATTTCACATTTTGCACTGAATAACGAATGTGTGCAGGACGCTGAATATGTTTTCTCCTTGTTGCAGTCCCTGCTAGCAGAAGCCTCAAGTGTTCCCTCGCTGGCCCCAGCTGTAAGAGCGGTAGACAGTGCCCTCTCAGGCCTGGGGGAGTTTATAAAGGCTGCGGCTACCAGACCCCCGAGCTACCTACAGCTGGCAGCCAGAGACCTGGCATTCAGCCTGGCTCGCATCTACATAGGTAGCACACTTTCAAAATTCCACACTTTTCCAGACCCATATTTCCAGACTTCTCTGTAGATTTTTAAGACCGTATTTGACATCTCAGAGTACTAATAGCTAGATGTTTATTATGTAAATAAATTATTTTAAAATTAAACCATGCCATGTATATTAGGGTGACCAGATTTTCAAAAGCCCTTTTAAATAGCCCTGTCTTCTTTAATTTCATCTGTGTCTGTGTGTGTGTGTGTGTGTGTGCGTGTGTGTGTGTGTGTGTGTGTGTGTGTGCGCCTCCATGCCTGAGAGGCAGGCTGCTATACTTTGTCCCTTTATGGGCAATAGAATTGAGAGGGAAAAAAAACGTGCCTGAAATTTTAACAGTTCTTGAATTCATTGTCAGAAACACTTGCGTCTATCAAATCGAATTCTGTTTCCCAGTCTCATTATACTTTTGCAAACTTGCTCATTTAATAGGAGAGGGCCAGCTATCGGGAAGGAAGAGGGAGAGAGAGAGCAACTCAACACAGGCTTGTGCTATGCCAAATGTCTGACAAAAACGCATCATTAATCAATCCCATAGAATTATGTAAGCCACACATTTAGGGTATGAAATTGTAATGTAACGATAGCGGCGTAAAAAGGCTTGAGTAAGGAATAAAAGTAGGCTGTAGTCCTCAAAACCGGGTATTTTTGGGGGACAGCCTACTGAAACTGGGACATATTTGTATATTTGAGAGACTTCTTGGGACACCAAGAGATGCATGGTAAAAGCCTACTCACTATAGACAGCTAACTGACCAGTGCATCATGAGTAACATTATCTGGGTGCGTGTGAAGCTGACATTAGCTTCAGTTCGTTAGCTTTGCAGACATAAGAGATAAAACATGTTTTATCTGTTTCTAGACTTCCAGCTAAATATAGCTTGTCATTTGAAGGCTAGACTGACTGCCGGTAGCTCGGATTCTCACCATTCATGATTCACTACACTGCCGGGTTCATTACTTGTGACCACAAGGTCTCAAAAAAGTTGTGAATCTGTGGGTACAGAGGATGCTGCGACAACAATGCTTTTGCCCCTCCGAATGGCTTACAATTGTCGCCTCGGTTACGTTTGATCTTACACAAAGTTTGCATTTAGCTTTCTTTTCCAATTCAGAATCCTTTGCTGGGATTGACAAGCCAGGCCTCGGAAAACCTGCAACCTTGTGCAACACACACACATGCGCGCTACACACACACGCGACACACACACACATACACACACACACACACACTTTAAATATGTTATTTGAATCTGCCAATTAAATTTGCATAAGATAAAATGTTGCAGAGAGGAACATGATTTTAAGAACATATAAGGAATCAAAGAGCATCGTATCCACCACAGCCTTGCTACCCATTGCAACCACTAGCATAATGTAGTAAGCAGGCACATGTGCACCAGAAGTATCCAAAACAATGAAACCTCTATTTTCAGCACAAGCTTCAGAATACTCACATCCTCTCTCAAAAGTGGAAGCACATACACAACCACACACACACACACACACACACATACATACACAAACAACAAAAAAACTGTCCTTTTACAAACAAACACACTTTTATCCTCGTGTACACTTATATATGATCATCAAACACAGAACAAGCTGCTAAAACTGTATTATCCATCAAATATTATCCACCCAAATTGCATGACACAGTATGCACTTTTCTGTGGAGTGTTATGAACTAGTTCTACATCTGTTGCAGGTGCTCTGCTAATAGACCATGCCTCATGGGAAGGAGCCTCTCATTCAGATGCGTATGCTGCTCTCAGGTAGAAAAAAACACACACACAAAACACTGAGGTAGAATTGTTAATATCACAAAGTTGTTATGAAGTTGGTACCATCAAGATGCCCAGTGTTTTCTGAAATTCTTAATATTATTTCTGTCTTAGATGGTGTGAGCAGGACCTGTGTCCAGTGGTTACCAGAGAGGCTAGCGGCTGGTACAGTCCCAAGACTCCATCACTAGATGTTGCCTTAGTGTATGAACAGCCAATCCAAGACTGAATGTTGGAAGAACCATTCACAGCCTGGCTGTATAGGGAACAGAGTCACTTAATTTGACACCTTATTGAACCCTTAAAATAACCTTATTAGAATTAAGAATTAAGGTAAATTAAGAAAGAAATGAAGTAGAATTGTACATGGACTAAGTAAAATGAAGGGGCAAAAACCCTGAATTTTACCCTTAAAAATCAATTACAACCCCTTAATTTAAATTAAACTCCTTACTTTACCCTGATATGACTGATTAAGGTGTTTAACCCCTGACTAAAATGAAGGTATGTTTAAGGGGTCTGCAATGTTTTAAGTATCCCATGGTTTTTATTAAGGGGTATGTGCATAGATTAAGGCATTTTTAAGCATTGCAAGGAATGATTGTTCCCTACTGGTATTATCAGAGACTTGCGACTTGGGGAGGAGGAGTAGCTTGTGTAGATAGTGACATAATGAAAATATATATATATACATTTTGCTTAAGCTTCTATTGTGAGGCCTTCTTTCTATAATAGTGGAAATCTAGTTATGGGTAGAGGACTTCTGTGTCCATCAACTTTGAAGATGTTTGAATTTTGTAGATAGATGAGCACATCTGATTTCCTGCGTTATGAATCTAATCTGAATAAGCACATAGAATATTAGAACAGCTTGATTTTTGTTTGTATGATATTTTGTGGATGGTTTTTTTTTTATATTGCCTGTACCATGCTTAGATCTCTTTGTGAAACTGTCATGTGATTAATGAATATATCAAAGTCTCTATATTAATGTCAGCCAGTGTCACTGAGAGTCACTGGACTATAAATGCATAATAAAGAAATATGAATCAACACAATATACCAGGATCATGCCTCAAGGCTACTGACAGAGATTAGAAATATTTGTTTTGCTTTTTTTGGTCAAATAAGAAAGTAGAACAGAACGAGAGACTGTGACCAAAGATCATCGGTGTGACCTCAAGCGCTCAGGTCAGGATATGGGTGGTGGAGAGCAAAGAGGTAAGAAAGGGGGAGGGATCCATTGCTGCGACGTCAGGTCTAAGGAAAAACAGTGGGTGGGATTTCGTGGGTTTGTGTACATAATGTACACAGACATTGGAACATAGAAGAAAAGCCTTTAGGAAGAGAGGAGCCGAGATACATTCTAAGCTGTCTTTATACATGCATTTTGTTCCATTGAATATAGGATTTGTTGTGGCTTCTTATTTTTCTTCGATTCAAGTTTGAGCAATAAGGGAATAGCACTGCAGTCGTGTGGAATGGTCATGTTCTTCAAATGGAGTGGACGTGGTTATGACATTTCGGAATTTGCTGCCACTTTTGCGGGCGTTATGGTGCCACTGCCTTGTTTCCTCAAACTCCATTGTGTCCCAATGTCCTTATAAAGTGTTCTGATGTCGGATAAGTCTGGAGGTCTGCAGACACGACACGCGCAACGATGTTTGAAGGAAACGCGGACAAGGTGAGTGAGATAACAAATTGGATTATGTTAACTCTAGTCCACCTAAATTTAATTTCCACAACAGCTGTACCCTCACATTCAGCCTCTTGGCTGTTTACTAGGTTGATTTGTTAGAAGAACCTTGTGCAATGTCCTTTGAATCTGGCAGGTTGTCAAACACTTTTTTGCCCCTCCTGTCTGTCACATGGTTGGTTGACTCAATCATGGACAACCATTACCTTAATCTTACTTTACCCCCACTGGGGCAACTAGTTTCACATTATATGCGCCTGTGTTTTATCCTTAGGCTTCAATATCAGTTCTCTACCTCGGACTGGTCTCAGTTGCATGTAGTAACCCGTAATAGACTACACAATATACTGTACATAGATAAATGATCTGATTGACTCAGGATATGCTAACTGTTTGTTACTGCACACATTAGTTATACAGCCACAAGTAGAAAACTGTTTCAAACCATTGATGTACTGTCTTTGAAGCCACTTAGAAGCATCAGTGTGTGTGTGTCTGCCAGTGTGACCAGGTGATGAAACTCAATACTACAGACCGCTGTGCATTTGTGAAGAACACCCCGGACTGTAGCATGGAAGATGGCTTCATCAACTACCTCAGCTTGGCCTTCTGTCTGCTTCCCCCCAACCTCACACCTCTCACCATCACTCTCTGTGTAAGTGTGTGTGCGCGCATGTCTTTATGTTTGTGATTGCGTGTTAAGTGTGCTCTTGTACTTCTATCCTTGTTAAGACAATGTCCCCAGAAGAACTGAAAGATATGCAAAATCCTTTAAAGTGAGGATCAGTGAGAATGGTCCTTATTTTAAGCTGGACCATTTTAGGGTCAGGGTAGGAAATGGGTTATGGTTATGGTAAGGGCTAAGGTCAGTCATGTAGTGGTGAGGGTTAAGGTTAGGATAAGGGGCTGTAGTCAGTTGTCCTCACAAGTCTAGTAGGACAACAATGTCTGAGTTACACTGACTGAACACAGTCCTTTATATAGATGCAGAACATGCAGAAAAACTGCAGCAGTCCAGCACACATGGAGCGTGATGCCACTTAAAAGTGACGCCTGAGCAGACAAGTTCCTTAAGCTGCAGTGGCCAAGCTTCTCTTTAGAACCAGTCATGTGCCTAATTGCTGAGTAATGAAGTTGTGAGTTGAATCCTCATGCTGACAGAAAACCTGTAACTTCCTTGCTAAAATCAAACACTGTTGAAATTGTGGGGGAAAAAGAGGTGGAGTCACTCTGATCCTCTGTCTTCCTTATCTTCTCTACAGAATATATGGCTCCTCTTCTTGTTTGTCATTCTCGGACTCACTGCATCCAAGTTGTAAGTGTCTCATGTTGGCATTATTGATACCTGTGCCATAAGTCATTCCTGTGTTCCGTTTTACACACACACACGCACACACAAGCTGAGTACAGTCTTTTATGTCTTTTTAGTCTCGTGGAAGTTGGTCATATGATCACAGCTAAATTGTCTCACTTAAGTAACTGTTGCTTAGGTTTCTGCAAAGGGTGGAGAAATTCGTTCTGCTTTTTCACCTACCA
>OMKL01103146.1:0-12131 GCA_900302295.1 Parasudis fraserbrunneri | reverse complement strand
AACCACAGTCTGACACTGTTGACCACTGAGCAGCTCCACCGGAGCAGTGGGGGGGTTAAGCACCTTGCTCAAGGGCACTTCAGCGGTTGGTATTGATATCGAAGTTTTCCTGCCGGTCCGGGGAATCGAACTTGCGACCTTGCGGCAGATTGTTCTCTCACCTTCGGGCCCCCCCCCTCCCTAGCGCACGACACGGGTCTGTGACCGAAACGGCACAAGGTTAAATTCCCTGCACTGGCAGAGGGAACGAGTATAAAGCGACACCTGCCCTTCACAAACAACGAGTGAGGTTTGTGCCCTTGAGCAAGGCACTTAAACCCTGGTTGCTCCGGCGCGACCTCGATATATCGTTGAATTAAACTCAGTGTCCGTACCTTGGCGGGATTACTGCAGAAACACGTTGAGACCGATGAGACTGAAAGACAAATTGACAAGACCGTGAAGAGTCCATTTATATCATTAATGTGTATATATATTGTATATATATTGTATATATATATATATATATATATATATATATATATATTTTGTATTGATATTGTGTGTGACCGGGTCGGATTCACAGGAGTTCTGCTGAAGGCATGACGGCACAAAGGAAGCCTTTCCAAACAAAACTTGCTTCATCAACAAAAATAACTCCACGTTCACAGTTAACGATGCTGTTCGACTTCTCCTCTCATCATCAAAACAAATCCCATGCCGCGGGGGGTGGGAACAAATGGCAAAATCTCTGTGCTACAAGATGCAATAGGGTTTATGGGAAATGTGGTCTACCAATTGTTTTGGCAATGGTCTCATTTGTTTACTGTAATTATACCAAGGTATCACAACCAATCTGGCAATGATATATTTTGTTGAAAATTTTCCTTGAAGTAGCTTTACCTCAATAACTCTCAAACCAACTGAATTTATACAAGGCAGTTTGCAGTTTGGGGATATGTGTAAGATTATGGACATAATAAATCGAATTTATGTTTTTGGTTGAGGGTTCCTTTAAATCAGGGCAGTGTGGTGGATATAGATGGTTATTTTCAGGCAAGAGACAGAAAGGAAAAGGTCAAGTGTTATATATAGTGTGATATGGTGGCAATACTCTCAACATCTAAAAAACGGTTATATCTACATCTGAGACAATGGCTGTTGACAGACCATTACATCAAGGGCACTGATGATGTCACTCACAGAGGTTGTGAGGGGTGAATGACTGAGGCTGGTGAGGCTCCCAGTCATCCAGCTCAGAGTCTTCGTCATCATCATCATCCTCTTCATCAGAATCCTCCGTGGAGTCGGTGGCCCCCAGGGGACTAGTGGACGGGTCTCCTATGCCATCCATGGCAGTGAGGGAGTTGGAAGCCGACAGCTGGTCCTGTGAGCATTGGATAATTTGATACAAAGGGTAAGTATTGATTGACTGACCGATTGATTGATTAATTTGTTCAACCTTTATTTAACAGAATGGATCTCACTAAGAGCAAGCTTTCATCTCCAGGTGTGCCCTGATCACATCATGGTACCATTATAAAGTATCGCACGACAATGTAATATTTCAATGAATTTAAAAAGGTACAGAATGTTTTTTTGTTTTTTTTTGCTGGACCCGGGCCGACCTATAATAGCAAAATATCCCTAGTTGACTGACTGCCCATTGTTGAAACACGCGGCTAGGCTGGGTCCGGCTTTGAGAAGAGATAAATAAATGCTATGCACCGTTTTTGGAGAGGTATATAGCGCCATCGCCATCTCTCTATAATCAATGCATATCGATCATCAACAACAAGACCAGTGTGTTTACCTGAGAGACAGGCTCCAGGATGGCCTGGGGAGCCTCTGCTACATTACTGAGCACATGAAGGTTGGCAGCGTTCATATTCTGCCCACTGGGCAGCAGCACTGTCACCTGGAGAAGTGAATATTTAAAAATCACATGATTCAGTTCCCTTAAGACTTATATGAAAACGGCTGGGCTGTCCTCGACTACAGAAACTAACAGTCATAGGATCAAGTAAGTCCGTATTAATAAACAAATCTGTAAAATTGCGTTTCCCAGGTCTTTGTCCTTTAAAAGGGAACTTCTTTAAATCTAGTGCTAGTTAAAAACCAAAACATATTTGTAACATTAATTGATACCAGAGTTTCCCATGAAAACAAACACTCACACAAAAAAAGAATCAACTAAAAAACTTAGTTGACTAAGACTTTAATGACTGATTAGTTGTCTGATTGACTATGATGAGGCAGCTCTAGAAAACAGGAGGTAAACTTGCCTGTTGTGTTGTACCATCCTGCTGAATGTAAGCTACCTGGGGCTGGTCAGCAAATACTGTCTGAGAGAAATAAGAGTCAATATAAGGTTAGGGAGCAACTCTTCCAAGATCATATGCACATCATACTTCCACACATTCACTAATGATCAGGGACACATGTGACCATTAGATGAAAGTGATTCAACTTTTCTTAAAACTTTCATATTCCTTTGCCTTGAACCCAAACCCCGTGGCTCTCACCTGTGTGCCATCGGCAGGGTGTATGTAGACCAGTGTGTGTTCCGCTGACTCCACCGAGGTATAGGAGTTCCCATCTGCAGTATAGACTACCTGCTGTTGTCCTGGCTCCTGCTGGTCTCCACTGTACACGATTTGGGCCACCGTGCCGCCATCGAAATGCACCTGCAACACACGTGCACACAATACACCAATGACCTACCGACGGTGCCAATGCAATCAATTATTGTAAAAAGAAAAAGGCAGGGGTTATTTTCTAGGGTCACTGATACTATTTACTGAAGGGTTGAGGGCAAAGTAGGGTTGGGCGATAATTCAATCCAATCATTTATCGTAATCATATTGTGATGAAATTATGATATTACGATATACAGAAGTTGCGAATAATCTCAAAATGAGATCTTCAATATTTGAAGGGATGTCATTTGAAAATGAAAGCCGAATATGAATTTCATTCACATCACCCAGCCCTAGGGCAAAGGATTGTGAACTGCATACTCATGTACTGTATGAAAATAACAGCAGATTATAAGTAGCCATTGAAGGAGAATCAGTGTATCAAACTGTTGTCAGACAGGCGAACAGACCTGAGTGGCATTGCCTGGTTCGTTGTTGGGAGCCTGACTCCATACAGGAGAGGGTTCTTGCTTGGTCTCCATGGCAGCACAGTGCCAGGCCTGTCGCCTCTGTCACCTGATCACACCACAGCTGAGAAAGAGGTCTATGATATACACAGATGATAAGATTTGTGATTGTAATGATAATAATATGAGTAAAAATTGAAATAGTATGGCTGCATCATCATTGCACAGTGAAATAGGATGGATGGGTTCTTTTTTTAATTACAAAATGTAAGGCAATGATAATCTACTGTGGGTTTTTAGGCCACACCAGAGTATATGTGACCTTTCATATGCCCATCTTAAAAAATAATGGGGGATTATGACAATTCTAGTTCAGGTCTCAGTGGCAGTATCTAGGACTATGCCCTGCCATCAAGTTGAAGGAATAATGGACTGTAGTTGGTGGTGGGGACTGCTTTGCCATTGCTCAACATATAAACGACCAATATCATGATCTGGCCGACATGATGCACTAGTGCTGAGCTGTCTGTCACGCGCAAATCTGTGTTCGGTGAAACTGAAGGCAGCAACTGGATTTAGCTCTACATGCCAGCTGCGCTTCATAACGACCCGAAACCTTTCTCTTGGTTGACAAGCAAACCAAAATAAACCCACATGTCACTTCTAACATAGAACGGTCAAACAAACCACTCAATGGGGGTATGAGAAAAACGCGGTCAACGCTATGCTCACGAACGCGCAAGGAAATTGGTGCCAAAATGCAACTGCATGTCTACACAACACGCTCAATGTAACATTCTAAATGTACCAAATAATTAATACATCTCGTTGATTTAATCAATGATACATTTAACCCCCCTATTTTGACCCCGCAGGTTCTCGGTCCCAACCGGACCATACCACAAAAATCAGCGCTGCAGAAACCCGGGCATTTGTTGCACCGCGACACCAGCATTATCACCATATAATTCCAATGTAAGACCGACCTTGGAGATTAACATTAGTACGCAGGCTCACAGTAATGGTCACATTTGGCATTTTTACCCAAACGGTCTTTATAGTGATAAAGTCCCGAATATTTTGGGTAGACCCACCCGTCCCCCATTCTAGATGAGCCCAGCCTTCAGTCGACTGTGGAACAAGGAAGAAAAGGCTCCATTTTGGGTGGGACTAACAACAACAACCACATTTGAAGAGACCCAACGAAAACCCGTCTATTTCTATCGACAAAAATGCGTCAAATAGTCGCACACATTTAATTTATATTTACAGAGAGGTGATCTAGAAATCGAACAATAGAACTGCTAAAGAAGTAATACCTAGTTTTGTTTCATTTTGTGAAATCGTTCAAGTTGTTCTTACCTCAGAATGGTAGCTGCAGAGATGGCTGCATTGCATATATTAACATAATCTTCCTAGCAACCCTTAGGGACATGCCTTGCGATTGGTGATTTTGTTTGAGTGACGAGGATTAAAAATAAATTGTATCTTTATCAATTCAACTTAAAAGAGTGATATAAACATGTACGTTAAAATATCTCAACAGTCTTACCATTCTGTATATACATTGAACCTACATTGTCATTTAGAGATGTCGGTCGGTCGGTTTTAGCCACTTTTCTCTCGACCAATGAAAAAATTATTCACACACATCATCCAATGGAAATGTGCCAATGATTCATTATATAGACTTTGGCAATATCACAGATATGACCCAGGATGTCAATTACTGGTGTTATTAGTTTTTATGTATCTATATGGTCTTACTGTGCAACACAAATTGTATGTATTCTATGCTTGAACAGCTGTTATGAGACATATTTTACATGAATTGGTGATACAAGGATATTTGACATTTTAAATTGGGAGATCAACACTCATGTAATAATAATAATTATTATTATTATTATTGTTGTTGTTACAAGTTGCAAGAACAAAGTAGCCTACTTACAAAGAAAATAAGGGTAAGCAGTGAGGGCTTTGCCTCCATGATTTTTTCAGGTGTAGGCTCATAGATGGATCAGGATTCAAAATGTTTTATTATCTTAACGGCACAAATGAAGGGTTTATACAGGCGCTACTCTGTGCTGCACTTGACCTATTATTCCTGTCTTTCTCTTGAGGCCCAGCAGGGGGCAGTCATATTGTAGGGGACATCCTGTAGGCCTCAGCCTTGTAGGCCAATGGAACAGAGGTTTACATAACCAAGATGCTTGAACATTCCCTGACCTGTGTAAAATAGCACTTTGGTTGAGCCTGTTCAAATAGTTTTAAGAACATTTGTTTTATGCTTTGTTTTATGCTTCTAACCAACCAAATAAGGAAGTCATCACATTGTGTGCTCAATCTCAAGTTATTTCAAAATGCATAACTTAGAATTGTTTTGAGTTCTATGCAAAGTAGACTACTCTACTATATATATATATATATATATGTCTTTCTTGCTGTCTTTCTCGCTAACAAAGTGGAGACCATCCCTCACTACATCTTAATGGGGTTTATTGAGTTGTTAGTGTGTATATGATGTCATTTTACTATGGTTAATGGAGAAATTGGAATTTTGATATTGAAATGGAAAAACTCACCAAAAATGCACCCTCTCTAAGTTAGGATTCACATATGTTATTTCTGTAATACTGTAAAGCTCAGCTTCGATTTGAGAACATAAACAAGTCAACAAGACGAGTGATGATTTCATCAACACATAATTCTGTGAATAGTGAAACAACTCCCAGGACACTATGACAGCCATGGTGATTTTAATTTGATATGGGTAGGCCTACATTTTCCGATTCAGAGCTGTAAGCCCTACATTTAAATGAAACTCATTTGGATGTTATATCTCAAACACAAACATTACAGCTTATGGAGACAGTTGTCTATGTTTATAGATATTGAATGAACTGTTCCAAGATCACTGGAATACCTTAATGTAAGTTTTAGGGTGGATTTGCCCTTTAATGTCGCAATGAATGCCTCACATCTGTGTCTTCAGCTAAGACACTCTGTGACCTTGTTTTATGTCCATATGAGTGTATATACTTAACTTTTATTTCTTTGTGCAGGTGAACCATCTGTCTAAGTGTCACCCGCAGATGCTTTCACTATTTCAATGTCAATGGACCAACTCCAAAAAGTGTCACTTGATGACCTCACAAATTCAAGTCTTAATGCTCTAATTTCCAGCTTCGGGGAGACAGTTGTATCTGTGATTCTGTTTTAGGGTGGATTTTCCCTTTAAGAGATTGGAGGATGATGATTTATATTTTTGTTTGAAGCCCACTTTGTTAGCTTTGTTAGCATGAAAGAAGGAACTGAAAAAAACTTGAAACATAGATATTGTTCAAAACCACAACAAATGTTGGAACAACTTTTTGCTTGTAGACCTACAACAACTACAACAACAACAACAACAACATTTGAATACCTTTTTAGCACACTAAAATACAGTGTTTCCATTATTTGGTCAGTTACTGTACAGTGATTTTTGGCCTGCTGCTGGAAACATGACAGCTTCATATTCCTGTAGATCCTTCCAACCAATTTTACAGGGCTGTAAAGTATGAAAGGCTGACCACTAACACTTCCTGTGAAGATCAGCATTACTTTGTTAGTCAGCTTTTCCAAACTCAGTGGAGAGAATTCTGTTTTTGATTTGTCTAGCTCATTTAGTTCCACTACTAGTAGTAGTTCCTATACTGTGCAGTTGGGACCGGGTGACTGATGAATGAGAATCTAAAGAGTTGATGGTTCTACATGCTTCCCATTTATTGAGATCTTTGTCAGATTTCAACCTATTCCTTGTATGCTGGGCTTGCTGGCCTTTAGAGGTGCCCAATGTACACATCATAGTTCACAACACTCCTAATTCCTTCAGTGCCTCCTTCATGAATCATATGGGTGAAATTCCAATTCACCAAGATGATTAAATTCTCAATGAACAAATGATTCTTTTGTCAGTTAAGTGTTTATTAATTTCCTTTCCATACAGTACATATATTCATTCCTTCCAATCATCTTACATTTCACATATTATCCTAATTTACAGTCAAAAACAAAAACACAGTCAGTAACACAAAGTCATTTAAAACACTTAAGACAGCACCCATACTATTATATTGTACAGTCCCAATAATAATCAAATCTGTAATTTTCTCAAAAACCTTCAATGCAGTAAGCCCTTAATATATAGGAGGAAGTCTCCGTCATAAGTTTAGTCCACTCTGTGAATTCTGGCTTGCTTTTGTTCTTCCAATTGTGCAAAACAAGTCTTGCTGCAGTAATAAATCCTGCCAGTACCAGTCTAAACTGTGCTTTGGTTAACCCCTTGTGGTAGATGTGTTCTATCTCCAAGAAGGCATAGCTGAGGGGAGTCTGGTAAAGGTTGTCCTATCCATTCTCCAAGTTTCTCCAGCACCTCCTTCCAAAAGGGAAGTACCAAGGGGCAATCCCATATAGCGTGTAAGAATGTGCTGTTTGCCTCCTTACATTTCCAGCAGTTACTATCCTGTATCAGACCCATTCTGTATAGCTTGAGTGGGGTGAAATAATATCTATGTACAATTTTATAATGGATGAATTTGCTTCTAACATCTGTTGCGGCCCAGCCGACACTAGATATTATATTTTGCCATGTCTCCTCCCCAATATCACTTCGTAGTTCCCTTTGCCAAATTAACCTTAAAATCTCACATTTCCCGCTTTGAGTATTAATAATGTTTTTTGTTTTTTTTTATAAAATATTGAGGCACTATGTCTTTGTCTTCCTCTGCTCCCTTGTTAAGTCTAAAGACACTCCCTTATGCTGCTCCATAAGTATAGGTATTTCCAAAACTCTCCCTTCCCTTTCAGATTGAACTAATCCACACATTCCTGATATTACTTAAATGTTGTGTCTCTATGGAGGTCATTAATCACACATATACCAGTCTCCTGCCAGGTATCCCAAATAAGTGAACACTTCCCCATACTGACCTGTGGATTACTCCATATTGAAGAATAGTTCTGCCTGTACTGAGATTTCCCCAGCATTTTATCCACCTTAGACCACAACCAATGGGAGTGTGTCAATATGGGCTTTTTCTCCCTTTCTGTTTGACTTATTTGTGAAAGGGCCTGTGTGGGTTTGAAAGGAGCCGCCATTGACCTCTCTATTTTCATCAAGCCTAGATGGGAATCATACTCTGCCCAGTGTCTGGCTAACTTGGCCATTTCAAATAAACTGTATCGTGCTATATTTGAGAGTGCCTCAGTGAACAAATTCTTCACAATTCAAATCACTCATCTACTCAAATAACAACTCCCTGATTATGTTATGCTTTTGACCTCTTCATAGATATTTGGTTTGTCAAGGTGACATGCAAATGCAGTGCTGGACTTGGGGTTGTATACTCTTCATCAATGATTCTATCATCTCTACAGGTTCTAAATAAGCTGGAATTCAATTCCTAACTTTGGCATTCACTTATTCTGGGCTGCACTTTCTGCACTACTCTCACTGACCGCACTTGTGCAGTTGTTATGTAGGCCAAATAAAATATAGGCATAGCATACCTATTGCTGTCTCAGGATACTATGGATGATGGGATGACTATACCTTTATAGACATGTAGCCTAGGCCTACCCACCATCTCAACTACCATTCCACCACTGCTATCACTGTTTATCAGTGAAGCAGCGACAGCCCACATACAGTTATACACATACAATGAATGAAGATGGTCCAAGTAAGAATCACTAATGCCTCTTTTTGTTGTTGTTGTTGTTGTTGTTGTTGTTGTTGTTGGTGGTGGTGGTGGTGGTACATAAAGGGTGTAACAGCACTACAAAAATCCTTGCAACTTTCTTGATCTAATAAACACCAAACTATCCTATAGGCACATTTTCTACATTACAGCAAGAGGATTGTCAAGATAAAAGTTGAAAGGCCACAAGATTTTAACTGGATCCTCAAGAAGTTTGTGGAACGGCCCGATTACCCGGGCTAAAGAAAATCAGTCTCCATTTGACCAGTTAGCTTCAGTTACTCCACCCCATACAAATGTAGAGGTCTGGATAAAGGCTCATACCTTCGTTTTTGAGACAGACAGATATAGTCAGATCCTTCTCAGAGTACATTGGTCCCGAAAAGTCAGCTTAGATGGCAACTTGTTTGATGAGTTTGAGACGTCTGGAAGAATCTTCCCACCCATGAGCTAAATTGGAGACTTGGTATCACCCAGCTACTGATAGTATCACATCATCAAATGCTCTGTGATGTTGTTTATACCACTGTGTGATGGTCAAAAGACAACAGGAAGGGTCTTGGAGACAGGACATGGAATGTGTCCAAAAAGGGCTACAGTGTTGGACAAACTAACTATACATGTTAAATGATAAATTGGGAAAAACAGGCTTTTGCTTTTATGCAAATAAGACATTTTAAATGCAACGGCAGTTGACAATCAAAAATTCTTCAAAGTCTTAACTCATTCCAGTAGGATTGATGTTGCTCAAAGCCATTTGATGAATGTTATTGTTTGCTGTGAGGTGTTTCTGTAATATTTCAGGTTACGGAACTGTAGCCTATTATCTGTAGGAAAATAACGTTTTTCAATTTAAACTATGACTACTGTACATGTAGAATAACAGATAATGTATCTTAGCAATTCAAACTGAAAATTGGGCTTTGATGAGGGGGGCTCGGGGGGCTAAGTAACCAAGTTGGAATCTTGGCTGGAAGGCTAGAGCCTATGACTTCATATCCGGTACGGTACAAGTGAAGTTTCTATACTCCGAACCAAACTGGTCGCCTGATGGCGCAATGTGTTCCTTTTTATGAAACATGGAAAATCTGGGAGGACAGCAGACCAGACGCGCCACAGTTCGCATTTCGACAGAAGACACGCTCTCCTTGCTTGCGAGTGCAACATTCACTGTCGATCTCGGGGAAAACAAGCGGAACAGAATTTGTCCCGCTCATCGGAATAGATAATTAGATCTAAAGGACTTGGTTTGTTCTTTATTTCTGGACTTCACCTTTCCAATATAGGCTACAGGATACATTTACAGTAGCAAAACCGGAGATCTTGGAAGATGGGTTCAGTCCCAGCGATATCTGCCCTTATTTTGGTCATTGTAGTTCCAACGTTGGCCGGCTACATTGAGGTATGAACGCTTTACTTATTCTTTTTCAATTTCATCCTGTGGTATTACTAGTTTATTAGCCTGACCCGTGTCAACATAGGAGCGTACGTTCGCTCAAACCAAGGCAAATCTTTTCGGACAATTTGTCTCCTGTCGGTTTTAGGTAGGCTATTTACGAGCTATGCTGACTTTCTAAATAATATAACATTGTATTTCATATTCTGTGACAGCTCAGTAGCCTAATACATTGGCATTGCTATTTTTTTAGGATTCCCAAGTAAGTAAATGATTTCAGGTTTATATAGCCTAATTTATTACACCTGAGTTGTATTTAGAGCTTTTCCATGAAGGCTATTAAAATTACCAGCCTACCCTGTGTTCAATTCATCCTTCCCAAGGACTTGAGCATCGACACAGTTAGTGTGATAGAGTATTGTACAATGTGGGGCCGAAAGGGCCATAACATTGCAGGAATTATAGCAGGGTTGCTGCAGAGATCAAATGAAAGACAACTGGCCCGTTGTCAGGCCTTTGGGGACACAGTGGGACTGTAGCCTACAATATATCACACACGCCTCCTCACCATATCTGTTGTATTCATAATTACTTTGACCATTATTAAAAGGGGAGATGGCTAGCCTTTATTGCAAATCGCAGCAGCTTGCCATTTGTAAACATACTGGTCCCTGCTCATTGACTTCATAGTAACTCCATAGTAATTGACCTACCCTACCCAGAATAACAGCCTATTGATTTTCTTAAAGAATATACCGTTTGTGAATTATACTTTTTTTCCCCTCATCTCTAATATTTAGATGCTCCCACTTTTAATGTGTTGACTTCATTAGTTTTCAAGTCCATATTCTTAGCATGTGCACTAAGCCCATTTGGCATGCTGCAGTAAGTACAGATCTAAATGACCCTAATAGCCTGTACTGTAGGTCTCAATGGCACACACACACACACACACACACACACACACACACACACACAGCACACACACACACACACACACACACACACACGCACACACACACAAACAAACAGAGAGAGAAATGCAGTGGCCTACCTGATGTCCCAGTTTCTTGCTGGCTTATCAGTTATTGCTCTTAGACACTGATGTCTGTAATATCAGACATTGTGTCACGGCGTAACAATGCACCCATTTTCTGAGCAAACACACCAGCCCCTGGGTGAGCAAACAGAAGTGTTGGTGCTGTTAGTTCAGCCTGCGTGACAAAACACCTCAACAAGACGTCTCCTTCTGGCACCCTTCTGTAGCAGGCTAGGGGGTTACCAGGGAATGTTTTCTCCTGCATTTGCGTCAAAACCTCGGCCATTTCGAGGCAACTATTGGCTGGTATTCACTGGGAAATAATGGCTATTATGTCCTCAAAAGAAAAATCTATATCACTGCACTTTTGTTAAAAGATCGATCCCCATCTTGAATGATTGCATATTCAATCAGCCTTTTAAAGTGAACAAAAGTATAGCAATCGATACAGACTTTTCTGTCCTGAGTTGATTAATGAACTCAAATCAATGAATTATCCCGGTCAGTCACCCAGATCAGATAGAGGAATTTGCAGGATCAGAAGCAGTTCCACAGTCCATACTGAGACACCCGGTGCAAGACCAGTAGGACCTCATGTCGGCCTACAGCGCATAGGGGACAGCGTGACATACAATTGACAGACTACAGCCAACATATCACTCTATGCAAATACATTAAATTTATGTATGTTAATAACACAGCAGCGAGGCATACAGTGGAGTGTGATGTCATCATCTCTAGTACTGATGGCTAAGCCAAGCAGGCAGAAGGTTGGAGATTAACCAAAGTCTCCGGTTAAGAGACTCTGTTGATGACCGTGGTTCCTTCCTTCTGTGTGGAGCGAGACTACTACAGTCTTGTTGATGG
>OMKL01103142.1:0-12908 GCA_900302295.1 Parasudis fraserbrunneri | reverse complement strand
ACACACACACAGCATTAAACCTCACAGCATAAGAATATTTATGCATGGATGGACAGGTGGCCAGCCACAACAATGAGGGTCTAGCTCCAACTTTAATCATAGGGGCAAAATGGAGTGACAGAGGTAGGTTGCATAAAACAAATTGTCACTATTGTCACAAATACCACTCTATAGCAGACTGATATAACAACATTTTCTGGAATTCAAAATTCTTCTAGTTCAAAACAAGTGAACCTGAGGAGCTATTAAATTCTTGTAGTTCAAAATCAGTGAACCTGAAAGCATCTCACCTTTATTAAAGCATCCACGAGAGCCTTGCCGTCGGCCGAAGCGATGCCTGTGCCCGCTGAGCCATCATCGCCCACTTTGTTGTTGTTTAAAAGTGGCATGAGGGTTGGACGTCCAGAGCCTCGGACTCTGTCCCAGCAGACGAGAGCTTGGCCCAGCTACACTACCCGGCTCCACTTTGTCTCCCCTAAAATATGCTTCATTCAGCGCTCCGCGGCTGGGACGGGCTCAGTCCCGCTGCCGGTTGGGCTATACGATACACTACAACATTCCTCTCCAACAGCTCTCAAGTAATCACAGGTAAGAATCATGCCTCAAAAGAAGAAGAAAAAAAAAATCACCCCCCCCCAAAAAAGTCAGCAGTGGCAAGATAAAAGAGTTTTAAAAAGTGTACAGCATACTGATATAACAAGCTCTAAGCAAGGGTGATAATCCCGCTATTGACCCCTATGCACTGACGCAGGCTGGACCGAGCAGCTAATCTCATTAACCATCACCCAGACAAGGGGATAGTAAAGCAGCTGACTGTCCCCTCCACGACTACAATGGTCCTTTCACTGACGAAGGAGGCCGGGACTAGGTCTGTTACGCATGCTGCACCACTTAACTCATCCATTCACTACTGTATACGTTCAAATGTTCTATTCACGTGACTATTTTTCTAGCATGATGAAATTGTACAAAAACTGATCCTGATTTTTTTTATATGCATGATTGATATTGGATTTGCATTTTAAGTGAGGGAGCATTTTTGCTGAGGCATACAGATGACTAGACTTTCTTAAAGATGCACTGTTATCCAAATGTAAACAAATGGGTAACCCCACCACTTAACGCAAAACCATAGAATTGGAGATTTATTTCACTCTCAAATTGATAGTGAGTTCTTGACACAAGGATAGATAAAGATAGAATTTTAATGGATTTTGAAGCTTTAAAGATTATGTTCACATTTGAAATGTTTGTAAAACATTAGCTAAAAATGTACCAGTATTTTGAAAATTACAAAAGGCTCATTTCCCATTTGCCAGTCAAACTCTTTGAAATCTATAGGCCTATGCATAAAGCCAAAATTTACATGGTCCAATAAATAACAGATTGGAGCTTTAAGTGAAGTGTGTCTTTGCTGGGACGTAATGATAGACTCTCTCATACACAAATCACTGAATAATGATGCACTTAGTGAATTAGAACCTGCAGAGGACACTTTGGTCCAATAAGATCCTTTTGTGGTTTAGTATCCCTCAGGCTGTGGATAATGGATGGCTTCGTTTTCAGGTTCACGGTGCATCGACCATGAATGCCCTCACGTGACTTTTCAATAGTACTTTATATACATATAAAAAAGGTTTTCCATATGGGAAGAGCAAACCCAAACATGCAAGCATATCATAGAGTTTTGAATACATGCTAGCTTCCTTTACACTGCTATGTAAATTGACATATTTCATCCTAAGAGTATTTAAAGTGCCCATCAGTTTTTAAATTTTTTTTATTTACATCAATATGGGGTATATTCGCATACGTTCTTGAAGAGTTTGATCTGTAGAGGGAAAATAAGCTATATGGAACTTTCTTAACCCATTGTAAATCAGAATATTGGTATATTTTACTTAAGTGTTTACAAATGTTAGCAACGTAAACAAACATTTTACAGCTACAGAATACAGCAATTAAAGGTTCATATTTATCTGTTGTCTAGTGTTAGTCCTTGTATCAAAAGCTCAGTCAGTCAAATAGAGAATGAAAACATGTCTCCATTTCGATTTATTTTTGGTAGTGGGGCTACACATTTGTATCACTGATTGGGCCTTTCACATCCACATCATCCAGTAATTTCATTTTGGTAGTGACTTGGAGGAAGTATCAGATTAAATACATTCAGTAACATTAATGACAAAGAAATTAAACATGTAGACTAGAGGACCACCATCAAGTCCATTGTTGGTTGACAAAAACTAAGGTTCTTGTTCTGTAGCTTATAATCGGTCAGGTTCAACTCTCCATGGTGCCACCTCCACAAGTCCTCACATGACACCTCTATTGTTGGGTGCATCACCGAGGGAAAGGCGGAGGAGTACAGGTGTCTGGTGGACAACTTTGTCTCATGGGACTTCAAGTGTTGTCAGACCGGTCCATTTTGTCATTAATGTGAACCCCCAAGCAAGGTCTGTACCACTTCCACATCCCACCCTCTGGATGTTAACTGGGATGGGTAGCACCTTTTTTCTTCAGAAGTCCGTCAGGAATATGTACTGAAGTCTGTGAGGTTGGCTTTCTCCAAAATGAAAAATTATATTATAAAAGAAGCAAAAGAAGGAGCTAGCGTGTGAAAACTTGCCATATTGTGGTGGTTAGTGCCATATATTTAACGTGGACAATGTGAAAACAAAAATCTCCATCTTACCAAGTAATTTAATCTTGTATTGACAATCTTAATCTAATTTTCTTAAAACAAATTAAAACATTTTTTTCCAATGGGGTGAGATTATTTCACTTGTTCTTATACAAACAAGCTCATTTCAAGGATTTTCTCAAAACAAGGAAAATTACCTTGTTGGATTGGACCACTAATTTTCACATCTGCGTGCCAAACCTTTTTCTTCAAGTAACTGCCAGTGATTCACTAATATGATGTAGAAATGATGACCACAAATGTTCAAAATATCCCCCACCACATGATGTAAATCGAGGCCGTGTGAGATAAGACTACAAAATGTGTATCTCCAATTTAATCTCTTTTTAAATGTAACTGACACTGTAACCCATGTGTAGAAAACGATTGCACCTCATAGCTCTGGTGCGAATACAAATCCTGGAAACACAACATAGCCAATATAGGACAGAACTACAGTAAAAACATAATAATGCACTTCCAGCATCAGCAGCACCGGAGCCCAGATCTGAAGACACGCGCATGCACGACACAATGATTAAAGGACTTCAGATGATTGTACCTGTGAGTAGCTACATAACATGAAGCAGGTCTACACTGTTGTTAAATGTTTGTTAGTGATTGTGTGAGTGAGAGTGAGAGAGAGAGAGAGAGAGATGGGTGATTTCTGTAACACTGAGGCCAGAACATCAGCAGTAGAGTGAGCTGGTCATTATGACCACTGCAACCCCTCACTTGAGAATTGCAATCTCATCTTATATATGGTGCGCTGCTGCAATTCAAGGCTGTCCGTTTCTGCTTCCTTCATTTGGCTCCAAGGCTAGTTTGAATTTGACTTTTGATTTATTGTTTTGCACATTTATAAATACAAAGAATAGCTTTACCAGAGAAGCAGTCTACAAATATACATGCATGAAAAGTCCCCCAAAACCCAGGGTTTGTTAGAAGGCTTCCCTTAGATAGCAGCATGAAGAGGTAACATTACAGTGTCATCAAATGCTTCTGTTTATTTTCTACAGTCTATGGTATATTTATATATCTACACACACACACATATATATATATATACACACAATTTACTTCCCGCCCACCACAGCCCACCCATCCCATCCCTTCCCTCCCTAACACTCATGTGCACACAGTGTTCACACACACACACAGATGTGCACAGACTGTGAATGCAGTGAGTTAAGGACAAGCGTGACATGTGCCATCTCTCACTACCAGTGTTATGCCTGAACTGTATAACTACTGTTAGGTTTACAGCTGTGGACCTTTTTATGATATAGGCTACTCCCCCTGATGTAACAGTCCTCGACTTGAGGAATCAAATATTTGGAAGATGATGATTCAGTAGTTAGGCCCACCTATTTTGCTAAGTAGCTTTTGGTGTGGTGGTTACCAGTTACCCAATATCGAAGACTTGAAAATATATAGGCTTGGCTTAGTGTCTCTCTATTTTTCTTCCATGGACTGGAGGAGGGCTGACTAGGCCTGGTGAGGTGAATGTAATGGAAACCTAGGAATTTAAGATTGGTATTTAACAAAAGTAGCTAACCTATGTGTGATCGGTTTGCTCATAGCAGTCCCCTCTGAACCTGCCCACCCAGAGGAGAGCAGGGTGGGAAGGAAAAGTGAAGTCCAGATTCAGGTCAGGTTTATGACCATATTAAGACCTGTGATATTATCACTTAGATCTATACTGTATCTGTTAGCAAAGATTTATACATTTGGTATAGCCCACGTGATGCGTGGAAAAAAGAAAATATAAGAAGTCCTCTTACCCAGAGTGCCATCCAGTAGTTTCGTTGTGATTTGCCGAGTTTTGGAGATATCTGCCATAGAGATGTTATCCGTCACTCCAGTACAATGGAATGTTTTTTGTTCAGTATTTCCAACCGAAGTGTGAAACCCATTATCAAAAATGTCACTCGTGTGTTCATTGTTCTAACTTCCAGTAAATAAAATGGTGACAATAGACTTCCTCATTTAGCTGGGGACCCCCTTACAACCCTTTCAAGGGCCTCTGGGAGTCCCTGGACTGCACATTGGGAACCACTCTTGTAGTGCAATCTGCAGTCAGAAGGAGCTCAAGGACCACTCCTAGACCTGACGCTGGCTACATATGTGGAGTGAAATAGCTGCACAGGTCCCATTTTCAAACCACTGAAAACATTGGTAGTAGACAATAAAGCTTCTCCCATTGTGTTCAACATGTTTCTGAAAATAGATTTTAATAAAACATTAAAAACAACATACAGGTAAAAACACAAACAAAAAAGATAAAAAGTACTCAAGGTTTTAAATATAAAAAAAGGTGTCAACACTGGCAGGTAGGGGTTCTTTTTCAGAAGACAAACATTCAGAAACATGCACTAGGCCCTTTAAAGTCAAAACATCTTACTCCTAAAATCGTTCTGGGAAACCCAGCTGTGACTAGATGCTGGGCTTGCTTTTCAGTGACGGCGTACCCTTAATGGTCTTCCTGAGTGTTCTGCCAATAGGGCCTTTCCCTGGTGATGTGACAGACTCCCTGATGTTGGCCAGAAGGCCTCGTTTGGGCTTGGTCTTTACAGGGGACTTCTGGGACAACTTGGCGATCTCTTCCTTCAGTGCAATGATCTCCTTGTCCTTGTCTGCGTTCTCCCTCAGAAGGCCATCTAGAGATTTTGCCTTGAGGGGAAAGAAAGGGGCAACTCAAACCGCAATCCAATCCTAGACAACATCAACCCTCATCCCAGTTCAGCCATCATTTCACTAATTCTGCCAACAGGAACTGAAGTGAGTCATAGGGCAAGCTACTACAATAGAATTTTCTGGGCAACAAGAAATTGGCAGTGTTGAGACATCTGCTTGGGCAATGTTGTCCTACAGGCTGGTTTCTTAAACTTTTCAAGTCAGGGACCCAAATTAGATTTTCTTCTCTTTAGATTTTCTCTTAACTGTAGTCAGATTTGCTGCTGAAATGGTTTTAAAGCCAACATAATATACATTTTGTACATCTACTTATTTTGTTCTTGTACGCTTGCTCAGAGTAGCTGTAATTTTGGATGTCCCAGGATTGGACAGTTCAGTTTCACCTCACCTGGTCTTCAGCCTCCCTCTGCAAGGCCTCCAGCTCAGTCGATTTCTCCTGGAGGGCATCTCTCACCTCCCGAAAAGTTTCTGTCAGATCCACCAGCCTTTTCTCTAGAGACAGGATCAACTGGGAGAGAAACTGTTCATAATCAATGTTTTCCTTCTGTAGCACAATCGTACTGCAGTTAGGCTGGACTCCATCAACCATAGAGATGCATAGAGTGAAGGCAATGTGGGTCACATGATCTTCTACAATATGCGTAGGGGTGATCTGACTGTTCTCATGTTTATACCGCCACCTAGAGGCTCTGATTTATTCTGTAATGAGGTTACAGATCCCATTCCCTCTTTCCACTAAGTGGCAGTAATGTGGAAAATAAAGTGTTCCAAGCACCCCTGAATCTCAAATGAGGGAGAAGCAGTGTCGTTTTCTGGGTAGAAAACGAGTGGAGTTTTCTGAATTGTGCCATTAGAGGGGAACACTTTGGCTGTATTGTATAGATGGGGAGTGCTCACTCTTGTGCCCTCAACCTATTGTGCGTGGATAACAGTCCATGTGGTTGTGGGTGTAGAGGTGTGTGTGTGTGTGTGTGTGTGTCAAAAACAAGACATGGTTTGCATTTGAGCGTGTTGTATGCGACAGGGGTGGTGGTAATGGAGGGGACATATTTGTCTCTGACCTCATGCACTTTGACCATTTGAATTTCCTTAATGGGATAATAAAGTAGATTTTGTGTCCATCTATTTATTCTGCATAATTCACACTGGAATTAAATGATGGCAGACAGGCAGACTTGAATCAAGGCATGTTGAACCAATGACTAGAGACGTGTTAACAGAATTCAAGCCCCGTTTTTGTTTTTTACCTGTTGCTTATCTTCACACAATTTCGCCACCACACACTTCTCTTTGTACAGCTGCTTGCATCGATCTGCATCTGTGGAGACAAATTTGCCATGTTGCCATTCCACACTTTATAGTGTAAGGGAAATTGTAAGAGTATCATTCCTTTTGCAACACACTGTGGCAATTGTACTTTAGAATGTCAAAAGACAGAACTTCAAACAGCTCTTTAAATCAAACATAAAAAGGTGGCATCCTCCAGCTTTCGCACCCCTCGCCGCAGAGTCCAAACATCAACGCTTGTCAATTTGTACCACGAGGAAGCAGAGCAGACACTGGGTGTGCACTGCATGATGATTTGGGCCTGGAGCACAGTGTGAAAGGCTACCTATGGCTTGGGTCAACACAGTGCAGCTGTAAATCAGCCCTGCTTATGATAAACGCCTTCCTTGTGCCAACCTGTGATCACAGTCTGTGTACATGACTGTACTAGTATCGTGGTGTGCGTCTGGCAGGACTGGTCCAGGGTTGGAAGTGGAGCTGGTTCTTCTTTAGTGCCCAACACCTGGTTCTCCAACTCAAACAGCCTGCATGTCAGCGCCTGCATGGACCACGTGAAGGGCACATTTCATAGAAGGTAAACACAAAAAGGTCAAGGGACAGGACTTGTGCCGCTGTGGGTAGCCATATAGGGGAAGAATGTGCTCTTTGGGGAGGTAATACACACCATTATTAAAAATACAAAATAGTAAACACACCATTATTAAACAAGAAGGGTCATAGGTCGGACGGTAAGCTGTGGCGTCTCAATTTATGCTGACAAAGAGGCTGTATGCATCAGTAACATTACAATACGCAGCAAGTAAATAGTTTGGGTGTTTATTGCCACTCCAGAGCACACAAAACTGGACTGTTGGTAAATTCAGTACACTATCAGAGCCATCAGAAGGCCCGTTGGTATTGCTAGTGTGATTCAGGGGAAAGGCTAACGTGATGTGACTACTGTCGTAGCAAGCTAACTAGCAAGAAGGCAGCCAGTAAACAATGGTGAAAACATCGAAAATATTAAACAACGATTTATTTCAACCGATACCATCTTGCCAAGGAATGGATGGATTAGTTACAGGCTGGCCCAGGGAAAAGGCTAATGTGACTACAATCTGGTAAGACAAGTTTTGTTTATGACAAAAGTTGTGTTCATGACAAATTCTTAGCAAGTGTCAGCATATGAGATTGTTCACCCGCAAGCGGAAAATCGCTTGATGTCGATATTCTTATAGTCCAGGCAGAAATAACCTTCAGACAGTTGTACCGACATAGTCCATGGTTTTTAGCACCGCTAAAGATGGCTAAGGATATTCAATAAAGATAAACCCTTTACATATAAAGCCACCATACTGTAGTAATTCCTCAGTGTAATATTTTGTGTATACAATACATTCTTATGTTTAAATATGTGTTATGATTATGGAATGAGTATCATGCAACAATCTACTAGGACAATTTCCTGATATGTAAATATACTTGGCAGTACATCGAACACGTACCTCTACTTTCTCCTGCTCAGCAATGAACTCATCGAGAGGCACATAGTCATCTTCCACGCGATTCATGGCACACTGGTAGGCGTGTTCTTTGAGCGCGTCCTTGTACATCTCAAATGTGTTCTCCATCTTCTCTTGGTTACGTTCCTTCATCTCAGCAATCTGGCGACTAACACAAACACGATTTAAAATTCACAGTTCATTTACAAGGTTTTTATATTTCTTTTTTGTTTTACTTTACATCAAGATGAACATCAAGCCCTGGCCCAAGGTGAATAGGAAAAGTTAAGACATTCAACAATTAATCTGTTTAGGAGTCAGCATTTCTAGAGCAGTGGCTGTAACCATGCACTTTTACCGTGTAGTTTGAAGCTCTCCAATTTGAGATTTAAGTGGTCCAGTAAAAGTGGTAATAACAGTGAACACAACAGAGAATGAATTGGGGAACATGGCAAATAAGATTAAGCGCCTCTGGGAGCAGGGGGGCTCAGGACTGAGAACACTACCACTGAATAAAACTTATTTGGGGAATTTGTGGGTACACAATATAAAAACGATTAATTGTCTATGGAGCATCTCAAGGGGTTATATCTGAGTATTAGATGGTTCCTGGCTTTGGGAGAGGGTTCATGTTCACAAATATTGTATCTTTTTGCCACAAGCACTCTTCTCTCAACTTCTAGACTTTTACCCTCATTCCTTTATGATTTTCCATGAAGCACTTTGTATCGCTAGGTGAGTGCCATCTAAATAAAGTTTGCTCATCATTATCTGTTATGATAATTATACCTGCGGAGTTCTTCACTCTCCATGAGTTGCTGCAACATGGCGTCTCCCATCTCCTTGCGGATCTCAATCTCCTGAACCAGGTTTTTCCTCCTCTCAGCCAGCAGCTTTGTCCGGAGATTCTCAACCACATTCACAAGCTCCTGGGAAGGTCAACATGTAAAGTCACCTTTTTTAGGAAGACATTACGTTGTGCACAAAGACACTAGAAACATTTGCCAAACACGATGAACATACAGGGTTTTTTCATTTTTTTTAAACCCTAATGAGTGAGTTTGACCAGTTTAAACAGTTCTCAAAATGCAACAAAAATGTGTATGAGGCCTAAGACTACACTTCTATAAAAAGCTATATAGCTTAATAGCTCAGACAAATGGCCTACTTAGAAATGGGTCACTAATCGCACAGATTAACAGTTTGTCAGGTACTAAGTGACACAGAGTAAAGCAGTGGTACCTCCTGGGGCAGGATGGACATGTCCGCCTCGTCCTCTTCATCCAACAGCTCTTCCTCAGAGAGGTAGCTCTCCAGGGCCTGGCTGTCGATCACCCCGTCCCGCACCAGAGGTTTGCCGTCCCGACCCACCAGGCGAGGAGCCAAAGCCTCCAGGGACTTTGTTGGAATCACCTGCACCACCTGCGTACAAAAATATGTGGCATTTTGAAACTGTTGTCATTCTGCCCTTGTGAGTTCTGTCAAGTCTCTGTCCCATTCGCAATCACACTGGACCATCAACAGCTGTAAAACGTGCAGCGTGATGGGGTCTTATATGATGTGGCACAGTTCAGCATGTTGCAGAATCAGGCAAGTCAGGTTGCTTAACCTCTTCTAAGAGAGGTGCTTAGGCACAATGCATCATGAATTGCCATGCTGTTAACTGAGGAGCAAGGGAAATTCATACTTGAACCATTTTAAACTGTATAGGACAGTGTTGGGTAGATATTGGAGATAACCACAACATGAGTCAAGTTATGCATGTGTAAAATTACTTAAATGTGGCAATTCTTCTGTTTGTGTGCAAAGGAGGGGCTGAGACTGACTTTGTTCTGTTTATTGTAAATCTTCTGTGGATAATGTGTGATGTCAGTGCACAGGGACATGTTTACATGGAATTTGGCATGCGCTTTTTTGAAAAGTTCTTTACAACACCATGAGCGCAAACATTTTAGTATGGGTGGCTGTGGGAATTGAGCCCCCAACTCTGGCAATGTTAGTGTCATGTTCTACCCATTGTGCTACTATGTATGGGGGACCACCCAACTGACCTATCCCAAGCTCCACCCTTTTTTCTTGACCCTCCAATCACAACTGTTGCTTTTCTCTGTCAAACAAAGATTTTTTTCTGGCTTTTTCTTAACTGTCCTATCACAAGCGTTGCTTCTCTCAGTCAAGCTAAGAGAGGGTGGAGCTCGGGATTGATCAATTGCATGTTCATTTGAGCTTACAGCCCCTACCCCAGACTGTATAGGCAACATATACTAGATCAACAGTAACCCGCTTCGTTTCAGAAAGGGGTTTCTTTTACTACTCTGGGCATGTCATCACATCTCAACGTTGTTTACTGCGGCTAGACTAACCTGTTTGGCAACAGCAGAGAACTTCATAACATGGAGAGTCTCGTCGTAGGTGGAGACACACTGGTTAATGTTAACAATCATAGAGGCTCTCCCCTTCCCACAGAAGATGGCCTGGAAGAGCCTGGTGAGTTTGCTCTCTCTGAAAGGGATGTAGCTGCTCTTCGTCCTGGCCAGAGGGGGAGACAGGACAAGGTTGGGGTCAGATCAATCAATTCAGGATTCAGTTCACATGTGGAAAAACGGAGAGGGTGGTCCTATCCAACCAGTCAACAAATAATTAAGAATTAACTGAAATTCAGTATGTACTACATTGAAAAATGTAGTCTCTTTAAAAAAAAAATGGATACATCCCTTAAAACAGCATGAGCAGCCAAACATTTCAGCTTCTACCTTCCTCAGTAGCTACAATGTCTGCCTAGGGCCACTATGGCCTCATTTTAGTCGGCACACAATTTTGCACATCAGGAAAACTTGTCAATATGTGAATAGACATGTGCTAAATCATCTGCTCTGTTAACAGCTGTTCATATCTGTGGACACATGTAACCATGTGACAAAACAATGGATGGACTTTTTTTTGTAACTTTGTTTCTTTTACATTTTTTTTATGTGAAGCACCTCTATGACCGTCAGTCAGTCAGTCACGGTTAGCTGCTCTGCCCCTAGTAGCATTGCACTCAGCGGGCAATGCACTTTGTGTAAGACGAGTTTGCTTTGCGTCAATGACAATGTGTCCTTGTTATCCCTTTTCTTTTCCTTTTTTACTACTATGTTTGTGTTACTTTACACTGTTGCTGACAATGATCCACTGGGGGGGATTAATAAAGTAAATTATTATTTATTTATATTCATTATGTTAAATCTGAGTGAACTAACCCAAGATTTTGTCTGTCTGACGTATTAAGGTGAGGCACTATCACTGGTCATTTTGGTTAGATTGGAACATTTTGAGATATGATATTTTGCCTCAACAACTACTGTAGTTTCATTTAAAAGCAACTATAAATATAAAATATGTTTTTGTACAAGTTGCATAATGTACTGAAGAAACTTTAATATACATTTTTTTTTATAACTCATAGAAAAAAGTTGCAAACAAACTCCCACACACTGTAACTTGTAATAATGCATTTGTGACGTTTTGGTGCTAGACAGTCATCAGGCAAATGGATGAATTGCCTGATGAAGGTCTAGCAATGTAACGTCGCAAATAAATGTATTATACCAAGTTAGACTGTGTGGGGGTTTGTTTGCAACTTTTGGTCTACTCATCCCTCTTCTACGCACCGGTCTCATGAAATAGATGTGCCAAGTGTTCTTCTGTTATATCTCATAGAAACAAATGTAGGAAAAAAAAACTGTAAATTAACAACTACTTAGTTATTCATCATATTGAAACAGAAAAATGACAGAAGACCTACCTGTCATTCTGATTGTTGTGCTAGGTGAAGACCTACCCATCATTCTGATTGTTGCACTAGGTGTAGACCTACCTTCTGTTCTGATTGTTGAGCTAGGTGTAGACCTACCTTTCATTCTGATTGTTGCGCAGGGCAGCGATACACTTCCCCAGAATGAGCAGGGATGTGTTTATGTTGGCTGCCTCCTTCAGCCGGTCTCCAAAGGTCTTGGTTTTGTTGCATCTTTCAGAGCCAGCCAGATCACAAAGAGAGAGCCTGACAGAGACAAGCCAGTGATTATCATCTTTGTATAGTACTTTCAGGGTGCTTTCACACTCAAGTTTGTCTGAAATGGTCCAAATCAGAAGTGAAAATATTAGTATTGTTGTAACCTTTAAGGAAGGTCTGGTGACTTTGCTCTTACAGAACTCACTAGGAGGGCTCAGAATAAAAAATAACACAAACAAAGTTTGGGCCAGCACCATGTGCCCAGCTTTTCTGAAGTGAGTTTCATGAGTGAAAGCTGGAGTCAGCGATTCAATTGACCTATAGGGAACATAGATAAGGCACTAAGCTGATATTTACGACTGGGACATTCTCAGCAGAAGATGCAACTTCATCAACTTCTGCTAGTCATGCCTCAGTAAGTAAATATAACTTCTGCTAGTAATGCCTCAATAAGCAAATAGAACTTCTGCTAATCATGGCTCAATAAGCAAATAGAACTTCTGCTAGTCATACCTCAATAAGCAAATAGAACTTCTGCTAGTCATGCCTCAATAAGCAAATAGAACTTCTGCTAGTCATGCCTCAATAAGGAAATAGAACTTCTGCTAGTCATGCCTCAATAAGGAAATAGAACTGCTGCTAGTTATGCCTCAATAAAGGAAATATAACTTCTGCTAGTCATGCCTCAATAAGGAAATAGAACTTCCGCTAGTCATGCCTCAATAAGGAAATAGAACTTCTGCAAGTCATGCCTCAATAAGGAAATAGA
>OMKL01103138.1:0-11822 GCA_900302295.1 Parasudis fraserbrunneri | reverse complement strand
TGCTAGGGTTACGGTAGGAGTAGCTTTAGGTTAAGGTTAGGGTTAAGGTAGGAGTAGCTTTAGGTTAAGGTGGGGGTGGCTTTAGGTTAGGGTTAAGGTAGGGGTAGGTTAAGGTTAGGGTTAAGGTAGGGGTAGCTTTAGGTTAAGGTTAGGGTTAAAGGTGGGTAAGGTAGGGGTAGCTTTAGGTTAAGGTTAGGGTTAAGGTAGGGGTGGCTTTAGGTTAAGGTTAGGGTTAAGGTATGAGTAGCTTTAGGTTAAGGTTAGGGTTAAGGTAGGGGTAGCTTTAGGTTAAGGTAAGGGTTAAGGTAGGGGTAGCTTTAGGTTAAGGGTAGGGTTAAGGTAGGAGTAGCTTTAGGTTAAGGTTAGGGCAGCTCCCTCATTAACACCTATGATGCTTTGTATCTATGACTGTATGTGTCCTTGTACAGTGAATCTGGGTCTCTTGTCTATGTGGGCAGCAGGGCACAGTAGTACAGAGTGAAGTCTGACACTTCTACATTTCTTTCACATTTGAAAGCCAAAGAATATTCCAAGATGAGAAGCTGTGTACTGTCTGTACCAAGAGAGATGGGTTACAGAGACAGTTACAGAGTAGGCCCATAGTTGCAGGAAAGAGTAACACTGTCACTGTAGATATTGAGAAAAGGATTTTTGTAAATCAACACATCTTGCGACACTGATGCGTGACCTATGTTAAAAGGTATTGTCAGCCAGATTAAATGGAGCACCGTTATCACCGAAGTGTATTGAATAACCTAGACCAAAAAATACAGTAACTCTTCAGTCCCAAACGCTTTTGATATTCAGTTCACTAGCTCCACCCCTTGTGAAGATCTGTTCATCATGGTGATGTAGCATTGGAAAACTCACTTCTGAGATAATGTTTCATCTCGTGAATTCACCCTTTACTCACGAAACATAGAAATAAGGTAACTATTTTTCCAGCATAGACATAATAATTACTATTAAGAGAAATGTAGAGTTTAGAGTTTAGAGTTGGTATCCCACACATGCCTGTTTTACCGACTGGGCATATCGGGTAAATGCCCCTGGGCCCCAGACCATCAGGGGCTCCAGACCACCAAAGGCCCAGAGAGTCCCTGGATTCTTGTGTCTATTAATTGCATAATTTCACTCATTTCAATTGACCTATCTCGAGCTCCACCCTCTTTTCTTGACCCTCCAATCTCAACTGCTGCTTTCCTCTGACAAACAAAGATTTATTCCTGGACCCTCCTATCACAAGCTTTGCTTTCCTTGATCAAGCCAAGAGAGGGTGGAACTTGAGATAGATAAATTGAAAGGGGCTCAAGCATACTGTTTAAAGTACAGGGGCTCCAATTTTGTCAGATATCCTTTTCCAAAAGGCCCTAGAAATTAGTATTACAGAGCTGTTTTTTGAAAAATGTTCTTCCTCCTGGTACTCCCTCTGCTGGAGGCCAGGTCAGTGGCTAGAGGTTGCATTTTCACTGCTCTCTGTCTCCCTCCTATGGAGAGTTTCATGGCAGACCATGAAGAGACAAAATCTGAACAACCTTCAGAGATCAATTCAGAGAAGAATTGACAGAAGGTCTGAAATCGGCAATTGGATTCTAGAAACAGAGCGCAGATGTAACAGGATCAAAGTATATGAATATTGATGAAAGAATAGAAAACGAAAATGGAGTATTTTGAAAAAACATGTTTTGATGGTGTTGATAATGGGGAAGCAGGGGTGGAGTGTACATCCACTGTAGAACTTATATGATTACCTAATGATTTATTGATATATTATGAATGAGGCCTATTCCTCATCTGTTATAAATGATGTGAAAACGTATTACTGAATCATTTATAAGTCATTAAGAGTGCTTTTGCATCCCCCTAATCTAGAGTGTAAACAATTCATCATACATAAATGTCTAACCTATCACTTTCAGATTACTCTTACCTGTTATCAAGGGTCTATGCATGTACACAAAGCTTTTACAAACCTTTTTGCATCCCCCTAATCTAAAGTGTACAAAACTATTCATGTGCAAAGCTTGTTGTCAACTATTAAATTGGAAAACAATTGACAGTCAAAGGATGCTTTAAAATGACAAAAGATTTATTGCAACTGTGGAGTAATAAAAACATTCACATGTTGCAAAATTAACCAATTTTAAAAACTAACATTAATCTGATATACCCAGACATGAAATACCTTCTTTTGAGCTGCATCAGTATTATTACAAACAATCTCCACAACTATTCATGACAACTGTTCGAAAGTTATTTCTCAATAATTAACACCCAATATTCCTGCATTGCTGAACATAAACTGACCTTACATCGCAATAAAGATTGGAACACAGCAGCATTGAGAGAACACTAGCTGCCTGGTGTAAGGTTTTCTTCTACCAAAAACCCCTGTTTCATTACAATAAGCCTCCTCCCAATGTCCTTTGGGTGCACCAGACCCTCTCTAAATGTTTTGGTCTTTTGTCTTGGGATCTGTGTGACATTATGACACACAGTGTAATTTCTTCCTGCTTAGGAAAAAGAAAAACCCATACCCATGCCAAACCAGCACCCTGCCCCACTTTTTACTTTCTCTTAATTATGGGGAGAAGCTTTCCATTGTTTTTCTTCCAAATGCTCAACCAGGCAGCAAGAGTTCACTCAATGCTGCTGTGTTCCAATTTCTATTTTATTAACAGTATCTAGAACTTCAAACAATTATAATCATGTTACCAAAGTCTGTTTAGATTATTACACTATTATTAGACTGTCTTAGATATTACATCCCAAATTATTGGTTGTTAACCCCTTAAGCCAACTGATAAGTCGACTTTCACAGGCTCCAGCATGCTCATTCCTTGGTGAGGGAGTTGCATCATAACTAGACAATGTGAAGAATCCGTAGGTACCAAGGAAGTTCACGAGCATGCCGCCATTTTGTACACGCGCATTTTTCACACACACACACACACACACACACACATATTATATGCCCGTCAGAGACCCAAATGTATGTGCACAGGCACTGAAAAAGTGAGTTTTTCATAATATGGGACCTTTAATATCCTCCATTTTATATTGATATTGTGTGTGACCGGATTGGATACATCAGAGTTCTGTTGAAGGCATCACGATGCAAAGGAAGCCTTTCCACACAAACCCTGCTTCATCAATAACAAGGTAGACGTGAAGCATTCTCGCATAGCGTGAACTGGTCTTACACAAAGTGCCATGCCTGTGAGCCACCATTAGGGGCAGAGTGGCTAAGTGTGAGCGAATGAGTGAGCGGGTTGGTGACAGCTCCGGTCGTAGAGGTGCTTTGCATCTAAAAATAACTCCACATTCACCATTAGCAAGGGCTGTTTACCCTCTCCTCTTCGTCATCAAAACAAATCCCGTGCCGGGGGTTGGAAACAAAAGGCAAAATCTCCGTGCAACAAGAAGTGACAGGGTTTATGGGAAATGTGGTCTTATCATGAGAATTAGACTACCAATTGTTTCAGTAATGGTCATTTGTCATCTGACAGTGATGTATGATTTGATATATTTAGTTGAAAATCTCCTTGTAGAAGCTTTGATACTCACAACCCCAGCTCCCCAACTGATGATCTGTGGGATTCCCACAGATGCGAGGTGAGGTAGTCTACTATACCTTATTCACAATGGCAGTAACAAAAAAACACTATTGATAAAGGGCACCCTTGTCGAGTGCTTCTATCTGAGCGGATAATGATGTTCAGTGAAATTTCAAGGGCTTCCCCCTTTTAGTCCATTCGTCGGTGGATTTGGTTTTAGTCAACCAGAACTTTGTTAGTCAATTAGTCAGTTTTTTATGCTTTTTTCCTCCATGCTGTATAAGCTATTTCCTGAAAAATTATGAGCTCTAGATTTTAAGAGGTCATTCTGTATGATTGCATGTGGGAAACACAATTTTACAGATTTGTCAATTAAATCAAGTAATCGATTAGTCTACAAATTCCATGACTACTGTATTAGTCAGCAAATCATTTCTTTAGTTGAGGACAGCCCTAGAAATTTCATAAGTATATTTTATAGATTATCCATGACAATATTTCATGCGAGAAAGAAGGTCTAGATGCTATAGATAACTTTTTTCTTTTTCTTTTTTTGCTGTCATTGTACTGATCTGATCATTCCACTTGATGGCGCCACTGTTAAATTAAAAACTGGGAATTGAAGTGTATCAATCTCTTTGTTGTCAGGTTGACGAACGCGTTTCCTATCCCCGTGTGGACTTCACAGCACCATAGTACAAAGCGTCTGTCACCTCCTTGACTTTCTCGTGTCTGAAAGACATTCCTGGTTTGTCCATGTACTCCGTGACAGTCCATGACTCACGAGCAGTCGCCTGGTAAGAACATAATGTTACAGATTTAAGTCTAGTTTGAGCAATTCACAAAGGTCCCCTGGCCTTGTTGAAATGAGGCTTGTTGTTAGATTTGTAATCCCTTTCATCAGTGAATAACAGAGTCATTTACCAACAATAATAGTAATGATAGAGAAAAGCACGGGAATCAAACCAACAGCCATGATGAGTACTGGTAAATTACTGATGATAGTAGAGGCTACCTTTACTGCACTAGGCTGTTTTCGGCTTCCATTAGAACAGAATATGACACAATATAATGCCAGTGTGTTGTAGAGAAATGTTTTGTGATGTCACTCTTGTCAAATGAAGGAGGAGCACAAACCATGTCTAATGAGGTGTCAGATTTGTGTGCAGTGTGTCTGGATTTCCTGGGGAAGCAAGGGGCCTCAGGGCACAGTAGTACAAAGCAGAGACCGTCACCACAACACTATAACTGTGCCACGTGTGCTAAATGCTGCCCTCTTGTGGTTGTTAAACATGTTGAACTATTCTGAACATCAGTTGTGGTTTGAGATTTTCTGGAACTTATCCACCACATTTGTACAGCGATATCTAACATGTTTTTAATTGAAAAATGTGCCTTTATAGTCACGAAAAAATATCCCTCTGCAATCGCTAATGTTAAATGTTAAATTGGAATCTAATCTTAAAGGGATAGCCCTGATTTTTGGAATCCTATCCCTTTAATGTTTGAAATTGTGTGTGCACCACTGTTTTGTCCAGGTGCTATGGCCATGTTTTTATACAGGTGCTGTGGTCACAGTGGGTCTCAAGAGCACAGTAGCACACAGCAAAGTCAGTCAGCTGGCACCTCTGAATCCTCAAAAGGGACTGATCTTGAAATGAAATCACCTTTAGCATTAAATCTCTCCTTGAATTCTGCAGCATTGTTCCCGGGTAAGTGGTGGAACCTCTTGAGAACATATTATGTGGGCGGGCCATCGGACACTACTGTTTTGTACTAGAAGAGGTATGGATTTTAAACTCACCGGGGTTGTAGTGACAGGTAAGAGAAAGAGCCTGAATGGAGTCAGAATGATATGAACTAGAAATTAGGGATTCTTTGGGGAATTAAAAGAATCATACCTAAAAAAAAAAAAAAAAATAGAATCCCATTTAAAAGGCTGATGGAGCCCATGTTGACTCTCAGTAAGGTCAAAATAGAGGCGCTCCCATATGTGTCTCACTAGATTGCAAAACATTCTCCTTTCCTAATCTAATCTAATCTAATCTAATCTAATTGTTTCTTTGGTACGGCATAAGCATCATTTACGCCAGATTGAATTGGCTGTCTTTGTCCCTCTCATTTGAACCAGAGCAGCCATGAAGCCGTGCGGTTCAAACAGGAAGTGAGTGATACAGGCTGACAGTCAGTCAAGTGTTACCAGTTCTCCCCCCGCCCCAGGGCAGTCGGTCACACTCCTGATGGCTGTGACCTTGTCCTCTCGTTTTCTCTCTATGAACAAAGATGGCTTTGTATAAGGTGACCATTCAGTCAGTCAAAACGATTGCAGGGGGATTTTTGCGTACGCAGAGAGCATCATATCTAAAAAGAGCAGTGTTAGGGATATTCCTCTGAAACTAGGTGGACAAACTATTCAATCCATAAATGAAGTTAAATGACATCTTAACTACTCTCAAATGAATGTTGTTTGTTAAACTAGAACTACTTTTTAATAGCAGTTCAATATATCTAATCGACATTGCAGAAAATGATCAAATCTGAGTCTGGAATCGCATAGATAGGCTACATGGAGTAACAGCTGAACTGACTGATACAGAGTAAAGTGTGGGTGTGTTTGATTTGGTGGCCAGAGTTGGCCAACACTCACATGGACAGCTCACATGGACAGGCCTCTTAAGGAGATGACAGGAAGCAGGGTGGAATCAAGGAGTTTAAATGGAGGAGATGTCACTACCATCGTATTGCATCATACCCTGTGAAAATAATTGGTTTATAACACATGCACAGTTTAAATATGTCCGCATTGCAATTTATTTGGTCCCCAAACAGTCCACCGGCGCAATCTGAGCACGTGCCATACCCCCATCTCCCAGCCTCAAACATTAACCTGGGGTGGAATCAGGAAAACTGAACATTGTGTAAGGAAAAATGTGGTCTGTAATTAACAATGTCGCTTCCAGTAACTCAAAAAAACAAACCCTGGAGCAAGTGATTTTTGAATGGATTCCCAGTGTCAAAGCAGATAGGGTTCTTAAAATGGGTGGAGTATCCTTTTAGTTAAGTCATTTAGTTGTGATGCTTCTCATTGAGGTGGAGTGAGACTAGAGTGTTTGCAGTCACGGCCCTGTCTGAGGAGGGGGTAGTATCTGAGAGATATCGCTGAACACCATTCATTTTGAGAGGCTATTCTTAACTATGCCCCAAAGTCCATATCCACCCTAATGCAAATATAAGCAGCACCAACACAGCTATATACATTTATAAACATCTGTCTGCTTGAACAAACGCCATTGTCCTCTCAGAGCAAATATACTACTTTCTACTACTACTAGTAATCTACTACTACTACTATATTTCATTCTGTAAATATGGAGTCTCAGTTTTGTATTTGTATCATTCCTATTGGTAAGTAATTAAACTGTGAAGCTGCTTTTTATTTATGCACCCCCCTTATTCAAATTGTCCCTCCTGTGTATGAAACACAGCGGAACACAGCGTGCCTCAGAGCACAGTAGTAGCCTGCACAGCAGGGTCAGTCATGCTGCAGCCTCTAGATCCCCAAAGAAAGTGAACTCGAAGTGAAATCCAGATTGGAGCTATACCCTGCGTCACACTCACACAGTGAGACACATCCACACCTGGGAGCCGCCACCTGAGGCAGTTGGGGGTTAAGTGCCTTGCTCAAGGGCACTTCAACGGTGTGTGTGTGGAGGGAGGGGAAAGCGCTATTCATTCACCTACAGATTTTTCCTGTAAGTCCGGTGATCGAACAGACTCAAACCTAATCTCAAATAGCATTTCTCTTAAATCATGTTTTTGCAAATCCATTTTTTTCCACCCCCACTGCTGAAATATGGTGAACGCATCACATCCCCTTGTAGTCCTAAAAGCAGTAGCCTATTTACTGGTGGTCAGGACGCCGTCATGTCATTGTGGTCTGGTCGCGAGAGAGGGTGGGGGTACTCAGGGCTGCGCACAAGCGCACACCAGATCTTCTTCATAACATTCAGCGCTCGGACGGGAAAGGATGGATTCTTTCAGACAAATCAGCAACGACCTATTGCCAACCGATCGACAACAATCTTTCAGCTGTTTTGATGAAGGGACCGCACACGCAGCTTCAACGACTGGCGGTCGACCAGGAACACTCGGTTTATTATCTGAGTCGCCATGCGTAATTTACGGGGAGAGTTCCACCATGAGCGCCACAGCCGCTGAGAGCAGCGGAGGGGAACAGAGCCAAGAGGACGACGACAGCGACGTGGTGCTTTTCTCCGAGACAAGGATCATGGCATCCATAGGCAAATATAGCGCAAATAAGAAACCAAAAGAACAGAAAGTCCTGCGGCTCAACACCAACGCGCGCGAGAGGAGGAGGATGCACGACCTGAACGATGCGCTTGACGAGCTGCGCTCAGTGATCCCCTACGCGCACAGCCCGTCCGTACGGAAATTATCCAAAATAGCCACTTTGCTCCTCGCCAAAAACTATATCCTCATGCAGTCGCAGGCGATCGACGAAATGAAAAGGCTCGTGACTTATCTTAACCAAGGACAAGGCATGGTTGCAAATACACCAGGATTAGGTTTCTTTGACCAACCGATCTCCGCAGAGATTCCGAACTCTGGTGCCATTTTTAACAACCCCACGAGTGTCTTGAAATGACTGTTTTGACTAACATTAAATAGAAACGTGTGAATTAATGTGTGCAATGCTCCTCTCAAGAAATCTTGTTCAACGCAGACTTTTATATACAATTGGAACGGGGGGGAACTCGCCTATTTTGCATCACTTGATAATGTCCTTCTCAAAAATGACCAGCTTCAACCAGCCTTATCTTCTCCTTATCTTGCGTGCTGTCCGCAGAATAAATTGTATTGCTGACGAATAGTCTATTGGTTTTATTATTTTCCCCATTTAACTATGAGGCTTATATGAATATCCAGTGTTATCACTTGAGTGCAAGATGGGTACGCTTTAACATTATACAAGTTATTTGTTGGTTATATTGCATTGCTTTCACAGTGCAAACATACACATGAAAATTATTATCATCAACAGGCTATCATCTCAGCTGAGTTAATCACAGGCCTGTGTAGGTCAATAAAAGTAGAAGAGGGTTTGTTCACTTTTAGTACTAGGGATGGCTATACACAGGAAAATAACAGATGTTGTGCTACATTTAAGAAAAATACAAGCAAACAGTTTGTATATTACTTTATTTTGTGAACAGGGCTTTGTAGGTACTTTGAACTGCAAAGACAGTGTAAACAGCTGTGAATGGTCGTTTATTTGACTAATAATGCAAAGGGTAACATGAGTGAATATGCAAAGTATATGAAAAATAAAGGTCATAAATATTTTATTATATATAAGAGAAATGTTTTTAGTGATCCTATATAATCTCAGACTTTATCTGATTCACAGTCAGTTTGTTGAGAGTTTAAGGTGTACATTCAATAGTTACTTTCACAACAACACGTTTAGTATTAACAGCAGTAGTGTATTAACTGTAAACGGTGTCATCACATCATACAGGAATATGCTACTATCTCGACAAAAACACTGTATATTTGACTCCATAAGAGTACATTTTAAACTTTGGACTCAAATACACACCAAGCTGATGTTATATACTCTTACAGAGTCAGATATACATGTACACTGTGATTTGACAAACATGTAGCAGTGTGTATTCTATAAGTGCTTGGTTGCTGGGTCGAATTTGCCAGCTGCTTGTCTCAGCAAAACACATTAGTGGTCGGTCCATGTTGTCTTACAACTCCCAACTCCCACCATGATCCATTGTCCTTACAAAGGGCTGAGTGCCCAATAGTGCCCGAGACCTCAAAATGGACGCATACAATCCGCATCAAATCACATCTTTACGTAACATCCAAGTCTCTCGAGGTTAGGACTCTGGTCTGTTCAGGCTCTGCGCGGCCTGTAGCGAAACCGAACGTCGTTGGCGGGCAGCAGGATGCCCAGGCCGGCTCGGCTGGAGTCCAGCGTGACCTTCTGTTGGCCCTCTGGCACCTCTATCTCGAAGTAGAGCAGCAGGAGGGACAGGAACTGCTTGATCTCGTTGACGGCAAAGTACCGCCCGGGACACATGCTGGAGCCCGAGCCGAAAGGCATGAGGTAATACTTGAGTCTCTGCTCGTCCTTGTAGAAGTCCTTCTTCTCTTTGCCGTCCTCCACATAGCGGTCGTACTTGTACACCTGTGGAACACGGGGGAAACGGGTTTACTGAGGTTTTACTTTTGCTCTTTGACCTTTTTGGGGTGTGCGATTCCCCTGGTGTGATTAGAATTTTGAGAACTGAACAGTCCAGTGATGACGTCACAATGACCCCATGTCATCGACAGTTGTAGCGTGTTGGAATTCCAAGATAGAATTTTGCGGAAACATTTGGACAAACTCGCCTCAAGAGGGTTAACATGCGATATCTTAACACAGTACAACTTAATTCAGCTCCATTTAATACAAATAACTAACACACAGTATTCTATCCTGTCCTGTCCAGCTTTTAATTTTTCAGTGCATAAATAGGAATGCGATTTCTGGAAGAGAGCATTCAAATGACAACTGCAACGACGCCCCCACGACCCGAGCTGCCGATTGGTGGTTCACGTACATTCAAATCCAACAGCCAATCATTTCACCTAGATTATTTTCCCGTCAACTGAATCACATCATCCACTCTCCCCATGGCGTTTAAGCTGTCACAAACCTAAGCACTCTAAGCAACCTTGAGCTGACCCAGCCACATGCAAATTCAACCAGCCTTCACTCATTCAACCATGCACCCTACTCATCTAATCGGGTGATAATGAGAGATTCATGCCGTTTCCGAATTCATTGTATATGCTACATACATAAAGTATATACATCATACTACATACTGTTTACTGTTCAGTACATGGAGTGCAGTATGTGTGACATCCTACATACTCGGAGGACCTGCACACCTAGGTGGAAGTGGCTGTTTGCAATACCAGAAGAAGAAAGACATTCACTCACAGCTGTTATCACTTGCTAGCTATGCAATCAGGAGGATATACTGTCAGTTTTGCCAAAAAACACACAAATGATGCTTCAGTGGCCAGTATGTTGTTGCTTTTTATGTCTTTTAGGAAAATCTTCGCTGACCTGGCACCAAAAATGGCACTTGAAATGACCAGGCACAAATAATTGTGGGATTGAAATGATTGTGTGGCAACCATCCACTTCAGATGTTGGTGCATTTGGTACGCATAAAAATCATATCACACTGATAGGGCCACATACTGAAAATTGCATACAGTATAGTATGTAGCATGGAGAAATATTATAGAATAGAAAACACTATTTCTAAATATTAATCAGTGCAGAACAAGACCTCAGCGAGCTTGGCAAATTCAAAGGTTTACTCCATATTCCCTCATGAAATCCCCGGGGTCTATTCAAGCCCTAATCTGTGCCAGCAATAATAGATTTCAACCATCTGATATCATTAGCATGCATTCTTTGGCTGACCATCTGATGGCCAGTGTGTGAATACAATCACTCAGTCTGAGCGTGATGCTCATTCAAACTGCATCAAGTGAGATTTTATCAGATGGGAAATTTAGAGTTAGTCTCACCCGGATAGCCTCAACCATGTACAATTACATTGAGGTTGAAGTTACATTGAGTCTACGCGTTCCTCATTTCACATATTCATTGCTGGAATGAGGATTGCGTAGACTCGACCACTACAGTACGTACTTATTCAATGTACCTGGTTACCAATGTAAGTGGTTGAGTTTACGTGGTCCTCATTCCAAAAAATTAATGCAGCTTTAATCAAAGGGAGGCACACATGCAAACATGAATCCACAAAACACACACACACCAGCTGGTAGTGTGGGGGGGGAATGGATTCTGAACTGTTCTGCCAACACAATGTACTCCTAAGATGTGAAGCCTTACAGCCATTCTAAGCCCACCCCCACATGGCAAGCGAGCTGGCAAGCATCCGAAACCAATCCGCGTTCTCTCCTTACCTCGGGGTCCTCGTATATCTTGGGATCCATATGCATGCTCTGTGGGTAGAGGGCGATGATGTCTCCCTTCCTCACCGCCACCGAGCTCTCGCCCTCCAGCTTGAGGCTGAAGTCCTCTTGCACCACGCGGATGTTCATGGAGGCCGAAGACAAGCGCAGGCTCTCGTGGATGGCGCTGTCTGTGAACACAGACACAGACACACACACACACACATACACACACACACACACACACAC
>OMKL01103132.1:0-19000 GCA_900302295.1 Parasudis fraserbrunneri | reverse complement strand
GAACACACACACACACACGCAGACGAACATACAGACACACACACACGCAGACGAACATACAGACACACACACACACACACACACACACACATACACACACACACACGCAGATGAACATACAGACACACACACGCAGACAAACATACAGACACACACACACAAACATACTACACAAACATACATAAACGCAGGCACGTTTCCTGCCTATAACACAGTAATGACATTATTGCCACACCACTCAGGCTAAATGGTGGAAAGTGTATTCCCCTGGTTGCTCTAATGTGAGAGCAGATAAAAGATTAGAGGCTGAGAATCAAACTAACTGCACTCAAGGGCCTCCTAATTCAGTTTTCCACTTGCCCGATTCAAATACTCTTAACCTTGACTTCTGAAATGTTTTATTTGTTTATCTGCACTCTTTGTTGAAGAGCGAGGCTTAGAGCCACAATTCCGAGAGCGACATAAGCATTTATGGTTTTGAACTGTGCTACTCTTTGCTGAAGAACACTGTCATTGTCCTTTGTGAAATTCTGAACGGTGTTTGAGGACTTAACAAAACCGAAGCAGAAATCTCACAGCTTTAGATATCTGTGCTGTATCACACATGCTCAAAACAAATAATTCCATCCCTCGAGAGCTCTGAGATTTGTCATCATAATTTAATAAGATCACAGTAGTGGATTTTACAGATTGGAGACTTGTGTTAAAAGTATTTCTCAAGTTATATAAAGGAGCATCAAAGCAACATGTTTCCTTCCATATCCAAGCACGTTTTTATGCAATTCCTTTCTTAATTTTGATTTCTCATTTTCATTTGCTATTCATCACTTTCAGATGCATGATACTGCCTTTGCTTAATCTGCTATTTTTAACGTATGGCTAATCTTTCTTTCTGTTTTTCTTCCTTTGCATTGTTTTCCACTGCTTCCTGCATGGCACTTTCCTTTTCTTTTTCTTTTTTTGGCCTGAATACAGGCGGTCAAACAGCAAAGGGATCCGAATAATCCCTGTGGACTCGGGCATGGGTGTGGAGGACTGGGAGAGGAAATATAAAGTGCCAGAAACAGGCGTCTTGGATGATTACTTGGACGCTGAGCAGAAGACATGGGAGGACGAAGACAAAAGCATCATCTACCGCATCAGTAACAGCCCCGGTGAATCCAAAGGCAGCAGGTTTTACCAGATGGTAGAGTGCGATGCAATATCCCCTGAAGAGGTAGAGGAACTCGATGAGACTGGCAGGCCGCGCAGGAAGAGGCCTGGCTTAGGCGGTGGAGAGGTACGGCTGGTTTATAAAGAAGCAGGCAGCTTTGAGGATGAATTTTCCCCTCCTGAAATCGATATCATTCCTTCAGTCAAGCAGCTACGACAGCCAACAGACAGAGAGGGGCTGCTCTACAAGACCAGGTTGTGGGCCAAAACAGCATTGGAGGACACGCTTGAGAACTACGCAGCATTTCGGGAGGAGGAGGCGGCTAGGGAAGAGGCTGCGAGGATCAGGGCCAGGAGTGAGTATGACTCTATTGGCTCAGATGAGTTGCAATACTCCTTTGGATCTGAGGAGGAGCTAGATGATCTGACGTTCATTGAAGGGGATGTCACTTACGAGTATGAAAGTTACTACTACCCTGGCATGTATACTCCCTCCTATGAAGGACAGGCGTTTTGGGACGAAGGGAGAACGGGACATGGTCAAGATCCTCTGCTGTCCCCAATGGAGGAGCCAGGTGATCAATATGTAGATGCCATGGGTGAACTTAAGAACTTGGTTCACTCAGTGTCTGAATACTTGGCAGTGAAAGAGGAAGAGATCAACAACTACGAAACAATGCCTAAACCAATCAGGAGAAAGCTGCCAGCGTTGCCAACTGACACAAAACCAGGACAGGATCGGGAAGCCAAGAGTGATGAGGCAAAACCAGCTGAGGTTAACAAAGACACTGCTGAAATAGCTGTTGAGCCAGGCATAGCTAACATAGCTGTTGAGCCGGGCATAGCTGAAACAGTTGTTGAGCCGGGCATAGCTGACATAGCTGTTGAACCTGGCATAGCTGGGGTAAAGAACGCCATGAGCTCCTTATTTAGCACCATTACAGGTTCCAAGCCCAGTGCTGAGGTGACAGAAGCACCTAGCACAACTCCATCTGCCTCCCCTGTACCACCACCAACAGAGTCTGGTATATCAAAGCTGCTTTCTTTTATCCCTAAACCTCTTGCTGAGGCCGCCGAAACCTCTGGTAGTACTGCCAGTGATCCATCTGCCTCCCCAGTACCACCACCAACAGAGTCTGGCATATCAAAACTACTCTCCTTTATCCCTAAACCTGGTATCGAGGCCACTGAAACCACTGGTACTGCTGCCGTTGATCCATCTACCTCCCAAGCTCCACCACAAGCTGAGTCTGGCATTTCAAAGTTACTTTCATTCATTCCTAAAACTGTTGGTGCAACTCCCCCCGTAGCCATAGTTCCTCCTGCCCCTCAAGACCCAACAACAGAAAAGAAGTCTCTTCTTCAGTCTCTTTTGCCTTTTCAGTCCTCTGAACCCAGTCGGTCACCTGAAGGAGTTCAAGGGTCAACACAAGCTGGAGGTGAAGCACAAAGCAGCGAGTCCACCACCAGCCAACCAGCATCTATGGTTGACTCTGTCTTGGGAAGGCTAAGTCCTATGAGGCTTTTCTCCAGTGCACCCTCATCCAGAGAGCCCTCACCCCAGCCACCAGAGCAAAGAAGTCCATCTGCAACAAGTAATGAATCCAGACAAGAACCAATAGACAGAGCCAGAATTCCTGAGAGAGCCGGCTCACAAACAGAGCGACAGTCTTCTGGTGAGAACAGACCAGGTTCAGGAAGTGGATCAGTTGAGCTTCTGCCAGATACAGGAAGTGGATCTGTAGAGCTACTTCCTGGAGGTGAAGCACAAAGCAGCGAGTCTACCACTAATCAAGCAGCAGCTATGGTCGACTCTGTCTTGGGAAGGCTAAGTCCTATGAGACTTTTCTCCAGTGCACCCTCATCAAGAGAGTCCTCACCCCAGCCATCAGTGCAAAGAAGTCCATCTGCAACAAGCAATGAATTCAGACAAGGACCAATAGATAGAGCCAGAACCACTGAGAGGGCTGGCTCACAAACAGATCGACAGCCGTCTGGTGATAACAGACCAGGTTCAGGAAGTGGATCAGTTGAACTTCTGCCAGATACAGGGAGTGGATCTGTAGAGCTACTGCCTGAAATGGGGTGTGGATCAGTAGAGCTTCTTCCAGAAACTGAGTCATCTGGTGAGATTCCTGATGTTCAACAGAGAAGAACCCCTACAATTATTGAATCTAAAACGGAAGGCAGTACAGAGGACACAGGGTTCTTTAGTCCTTTCAAAAAATCTCTCACCTCACTCATATCAACAGCTCCTCCTGAGAACCCTCCGCAGACTGACACCAAAGCTGCAGAGGAGCCATTTCTTGGCAGTAAATTGAAAATCCCATTTTTCTCCTCTGAAAACGTGTCCTCACCACAGCCACCTAAAGTCGAAGGAGGCATGCTCTCAGGGATTCTTAAGTTTGCATCTGGTGAAGATGTCAACACTCCTAAAACAAGTGCAACTCCTAGTCCTGTTAGAACGCCCTCTCCAAGTCGTGCTGCACTACTTGAAAGTGTACCAAAAGGGAACACAGAAACTGGTTGGTTTTCTAATCTCTTCAAAGCATCCCCCAGTGAACCAGTTCAGCAACCCTCAAAGCCTCAAACCACCCCCGCTGTGACAAAGACTGAGCCGAGTGGTCAACTAGAGCAGCATACTGAGGAGCAACCTTTGTCCGAGACAGATCTCCAGTGCAAGACTAATGCCCAATCTCAGCTTGAAATAGAGCCCACCTTTAAGGACCAAGATGCTCCAAAGTCCCTGGACGAAGCTAAATCCCAGTCAGAACCACAAGGCCCACAGCAGCCTCAAGGCCTACTCTCTGGGCTATTGAAACTCGCACCAACAGATGATGTGTCTGCGAGCAACAAAGCACAGGGAACAGCTGATCAGCCACAACAGGGTGGGCTGTTCTCAGGGCTGTTTTCATCAGCTCCCCAACCTGCTCCCCAGGCGCAGCAGGGTTCTGCAACACCGCAGGCAGGAGGATTGCTGTCTGGATTTTTAAAATTTGCTTCTGATAATGTTACTGCTCCTGCAAATCAGTCACAGGGAACACTGCCAGGAAGCCAAGATGGTCAAGCCCCAGGCCAAAGGCAAGGTGAGACTGCTTCAGTACAGGATGCTGCACAACCACCCTCTGGACAACCAGGTAGCATGCTGTCTGGACTCTTTAACAAGATAGTGGAACCCACCCCACCTCAGCCACAGTCAGCATCAGGTAGTCAAGGACCTAACCAAGCACAAAAACCACCACAACAACCCCCTCCCCAGCAAGGTAGGTTCCTTTCCGGCCTATTTGGCATGGGTGCTCCAGACACTGCTACTGCTGGTCAAGCCCCTTCCTCACAACAGCAACAGCATGGCCCACCTGGGAGCCAACCTAATCAGCAGTCAGGTAGCATGCAAAGCCTGCAAACTCAAAACCAGGTTCCTCCACAGCCATCTTCCAGTGGGCCTGGAGGGATGCTCTCTGGATTATTCAACAAAATTGCAGATGCTGGAGCACCGCAGCCCCCTCTGGGTAGTCAACCAGGACAGCAACAAGCACCAAAACCAGGTCAAAATGCTGCCCAGCAACTGCCCAATCAACAAGGAGGTTTCCTCTCTGGGCTATTTTCAGCTTCGCCGCCACCTCCACCACAGCAACAGCCATCTGGCAATCAGCCAAACCGGCAGCCGTCACAGCAAGGTAACAGACAACCCCTGCAGAGACAACATCAGATCACTCCTCAACACCAGGCATCTGCACCTGAGCCACAGCAGGGTGGACTGTTGTCAGGTTTTTTCAACAAGTTGGCAGCTACTGACAGTACACCCCAACATTCCCCACCACAGACTGTGCCTCAACAGGGTAGAAAGCCAAATATTCCAGGGCAAAGTCAAGCTACAAGTCAACAGCTCCCCCAACCCAACCAACAAGGAGGATTCCTTTCTGGGTTATTTGGCCAAACATCTCCACAACCACAGCAAGAGCAAGCCAAAACAGCAGCTCCTCAACAAGGGACATCCCAACAACCTAGTCAAACTGGAGGTTTGCTTTCGGGTTTTCTGAAGCTTGCATCTGGTGAAAATGAATCCCAACAGCAACAGTCATCTCAAACAACACAGTCAGGTCAACCACCTAGCAAGCAAGGTCAAAATCCACCCCGAAGTGAATCAGGGGGATTGTTATCTGGTCTGTTAAACAAAATTGGAGCCACTGAAGAACAGCCATCACCACCTGCTAATCAGAAAGGTCAACCACCACACAAAGAGCAGTCACGTGTAGGACAGGGGCGACCACATATTCAGCGAGCCAAACCAGTAGAGCATCACTCCTCCCAGGAACTGGACAGGGATAAGGATGCCAAAGGTCCTGTACAGAAAAGTTTCCTCTCTGGACTTTTTGGTGCTACAGAGGAGACACAAACATCAAAGGCACAGCAGACACCTATCTCCCAGTCTGGGAAAGAGGAACTAAAAACCAGTACAAGTGGCAGCTCCTCTGGTTTGTTATCCAGCATTTTCAAATCAGGACTCAGCGACAGCAGCACTTCTGTTCCTGGGAAGGAAACAGAAAAAGGTATTTTGGATAATTTACTATCAAAAAGCAAGGAAGACATTCCAGCAAGCACCGCTACATTCACCACAAATGATGTTACAGTTACATCTGGTGTTCATACCAGTCAGGCACCTCAACAATCACAGGTTTGGCAGGATCCAACCATTTCCCCTACCCAACGTTACCTTGATGAAATTCAGCGTCTCTTGTACGGGACAGCAGAGGAGTATGGTTACCAGGATCTTTTGTACAACTTTGCAGAACATGGTGTTATCCCACCAGAGCTCTATGAGCATCAGTGTCTAATAGAGGCTCTTCTTTGGCAGCAGCTCAATGAGTATGCCCTTGCTGAGGCCCTAGCTGCTCAAGTTCAGGAGCGCTGCCAGACAAATCAGGGGTACATACAGCCCACAGTTGGAGGACCTACCTGGGAGAATCATGGATGGTTGAACCCCAAAGAATTGGACACCAGTCAGTTCAACATACCCTCACATCCATGGAGGGATGCAGCTGCTCAGTTATTTGAGAACGGAAATCACTTTCTTGAACAAGATGAAGATCTTGTGTTGTTTGATATGAGTTGTAGGGACAAAAAATCTTGGAGCAGCTGTGACCATTTGAATGAACTTGATAGAAACAGAAAACCTTGGATTGTGGGAGGGAGCGCTCTAAATCTGTCCAAAGAAAAAAGTAAAACAAAGCTGAATAGATGTCAATCTCTAACTGAATGCAGCACACATGAATTCAGCCAAGTAGATGATAAGATTCGTCTTGGCAGTGCTGTAACAGATAACAAAGAGTTTGATTTGAAATCGGCGACCAAGTTCTTAAAACGACTTGCCGCCAAAAAGGGCCCTGTGGACTTAACACGTGGTGCTATGGATTTAAGTAGCTCTGCAGGAATTCCTGGAGCTATTGATGGGGACATGTTCTTTGAGGATTCTGAGTGGTACCAGCAATGGCTGTCTCTTTTGGAACAAGGGATGTGGTGGCCAGCTGAAGCAGGAGATTGTGGATATTATGTTTACACAGATGAAGATTTCATTTACTCTCTTTTGACTGACCGTGCTGGAAGGCACCTCTACGCATGTGCTGCACCTGAGGATATGCAAGTCCTTGGAAATATCACTGAGAATATTGCTAACATTCTGAAACAAAAAGAAAGAGAGAAAGTGACCCTCTGTGGCTTTAAGATTCCTCTCTACAATGAGGAAGAAGGCCTTTGGATTCCAAGTCAACAACGGAGGGATTCCCATCTCTTGGATGATCCCATTGACCTCACTTCAGCCTTTAGAAAAGGGGATAAAATCATGAACATGAATTTGGAAAGTTTCTCTCAGATGTTTCAGGAATCTGTAGTTTCTCAAGCAGAGCAACCTGTAGACTTCACTGTGTACAAGCTTAAAAAGATAAAAATGGAATCAGTGCAGAGTGGTCATAGCAATAATGATGAGTCATTACAGGCTGCTGATTTCACTCTGAACACACTGAAAGGGGGTCATGGAGGTCCTTATTGGAAGAATCAGGGGATTAAAGATGTGCTTTTACCTTCACCCAATACATATGTGCCCTCTCCAAGGTCCTGTGCACAACAAGCCTCTCCAAACAGATATCCTCAGAGACATACTCCTATTCCTGAAATTAAGATAGGGCTTGTAGATGATACTCCTGTTGACTACCTAAAACAGAAAACAAGTTCTATCTTTCCAGCTATTGGAGGAATTCTTGGCAGGTCCACTGATGCTGATGCAAGCAAAACTGCTACATCACCATGCTCAGCTACAAGTCCTGTATCACCAGCAATATCTGGTAGAAACCTCCCCGAGACCCCATCAGCTTCTAAAATACCAGCACCTGCACAATCTGGAAGGAAACTACCTGCAACACCAAATGCTGCAAAAACATCTCCACAATCCTCAATGCAGGCAGTTTCTGGTAGAACTGTACCCACTACCTCTTCTACAACAGTGGGTTCACCATCAGTTTCACCACAGAAACCACAATTGGCAAGACAACCCTCTCAGGGAGGCAATCCTATCGTAATGCCACAGTCAACCTCTCAGGCACGTAGTCCTATAGTAATGCCACAGTCAACCTCTCAGGCATGCAATCCTATGGTAATAACACAGGCAAACAAAACATCACTTAATAGAGTAAGCGAAATCAACCAAGCCAGCAATACTTTAAGGGAAAACCAAAGATCCCCCTCACCTCAGCCACAATCCTCAATGCAGGCAGCTTCTGGTAGAACTTTACCCACTACCTCGTCTGCAACAGTGGGTTCACCATCAGTTTCACCACAGAGACCACAGTTGGCAAGACAACCCTCTCAGGGACGCCATCCTGTAGTAATGCCACAGTCAACCTCTCGGGCTCGCGATCTTATGGTAATGCCACAGGCAAACAAAACGTCACTCAACGGAGCAAGTGAAATCAACCAAGCCAGCAGTGGGGAAAACCAAAGATCCCCCTCACCTCCAGCACGTGTACCACAGTTACACATACTGAATGACAACTCAATGGCATACAATAAAAGCTACCATTGTCACAGAAACGAGCACCGCAGCACTCCTGTAGATAGTCAGCTGGGCACTAGAGCCCTGGATTTTTCTGCCACCGTCAACAAAGACAAAAATGTAAAACAAGATGATGCGGCGTGTGCCAATGTGGAATCCGCAGAAAAGGAGGATCAAGTTGTTGACTTCACAAAACACAAATTGAAGAGATTCAAAGAAAAAAAGCAGCAGGAGGCTGTGACAAATGAAGATGTGGCAGACATAAAAACACCTGGAGTTGTAGATCTGACTAAAGCAGATGAAGAGGATGATATTGAATGGACTACTTTGGAACATGTCGACGCACTCGCTCCCAAAGGAAGTCCAAGTGGTTCACCTCTAAGAACAGTTTCTCCTCAGACATTGTATAGACCCAATGACCAACATAACATACCAGTGAGAAGGGCACCCGGTCCAGAGATTAGGATTCAAAATGTTTCTTCTACAGCTCATAGCCAGATACCAACCTTATCTGACAGAACTTCTCTATCAGTTCAGACTAAACAAACTGACGCAACCAACTCTGTCAAGGGTACAATTCCCATGTCCCCCAAACCAGCTCCCAAACCCTCTGACAAGTTGTCAGGCTATTCTACCACTCATACAATGTCACAAGCAACAAGAAGATCCTCTGCTGATGATGTTTCCAAGGGAGGTTCTTATCCCCATGGATCCTTTGAAAGATCTGTAAAAGGTGCATCTCAGGGACACCCATCACAGCATCCCCCGAGCCAGTCTGTGCCTGCCTCACCATTGGCAAGCCCTGTTATCAGACAACCATTTGAGCCTCAGAGGCAGAATTTGCACTCACCATCCAGTGTTCAACATAACATACCAGTGAGAAGGTCACCCAGTCCAGAGATTAGGATTCAAAACGTCTCTTCTGCTGCACATAGCCAGGCACCACATTTGTCTCATGGAACTTCTCCATCAATTCAGACTGACCAAACTGATGCAACAAACTCTGTCAAGGGCACAATTCCCATGTCCCCCAAACCAGCTCCCAAACCCTCTGACAAGACATCAGAGTATTCTACCACGCATACAATGTCACAAGCAACAAGAACATCCTCTGCTGATGATGTTTCCAAGGGAGGTTCTAATCTCCACGGATCCTTTGAACGATCTGTGAAAGGTGCATCTCAGGGACACAGATTACAGCATCCCCCGAGCCAGAATGTTCCTGCCTCACCATTGACAAGCCCTGGTATGAGACAACCAGTTGAGCCTCAGAGGCAGAATTTGCATTCACCATCCATTGTCCACACACAGATGCAACAAAGCCAATCTGTGCCTGGCTCGCCAACGGTAAGCCCTGTTATTCGACAGCAAGGTCCTGTTGATAATAAGAGGGCGGGTTTTGTACTGTCATCATCATCTTCAAACCAGTCCAGTGGATCTATGCAAGCAACTGCTCATCCTTATCAGGAAGCCACTGCACCAGCAAACTCTATAAAAGCTACACTGGATATGTCAGCAAAGCCACCATCCCACCAGCCTCAGCAAACCACGAAACCATCAGAGAATCTTGACAGTGAGGCACTGTCATTGATGACAAGAAAAACGTTAACTTATGATGAAGCAAAAGAAAGGTCCATCCGACAGGGATCTATTGATTTGTCAATCAAATCAGAACCAGCAGAATATCAGAGACAACAAATTGAACATATGCATTCCCTATCTGTTGAAGAGCAGTATTCTCAGCAAATTCAGTCTTCAATTGGTGGCCAAATGGTAAGACCTGTTTTAAGACAACAGATGCCAAATGATACTAGGAGGGAAGCCATTGCACAAGAACCTTCTCCTTCGGTCCAACCCAGTGGATCCATGCAAACTTATAAACCCTCTCATCAGGCCACAGCACCAGCCAATGCAATTAAAGCCATTATAGATATGTCTTATAAATCTACTGCCAAATTATCAGAAATGACCGCTGAAGTAACAACAGAAAACACCGCTAGTGAAGCTATACCACTAATGAGAGGCAAGCCGAGTGCTCGTGAGCTTGCAAGAGCAGATTCTGTTGGCGTTCCATTAGTTGTGGATATTCCCTCTGAAGTGCCCTTTGATTATAAAAAGCAATTAGGGGGTGAAGCTAAAACTACTGCAAGTGCACAGCAGGGTGATGGCAGTAAAATATACCAAACAGACCCTTCTCTACATCAGCAAACATCTCAGAACCAAGAATATATGCAGAAAACAATCGGCACCCTTTCCAGAAAATCATCCATGTCAAATCAGTCAAATATGCAAATGTCACCATCTATTCAAGCATATCAGACAGCATCAGCCCCAGCAAACTCTGTAACCGGAACATTGGATATGTCACCCAAGCCATCCCAAGCCGTGCTGAATAAAGCATCAGAAGAAGCAGAGTCTGCTCAGACCGGAGTGGTGTCGCTGGTGAATAAGACGACAGCTCGTGAACTTGCCAGAAAATATTCTGTTGGCGTTCCTCTGATAACTGAACCAGTTCCACGAGAACAGACATGCCAGAGGCAGCATCAATCCGTGAACATTGCCCTAACACAGCAATCATTGGACAGAATGGGAGCCCCCTGTTCTGTTGTACACCAACCAGTTCCTATCTGTACTCCAGTGCTTAACCGAGAATCGTCTCCATCAAATGAGACCAGGAGGGTGTTTCAGTCAGCTACTCCGCCTTATGCAGAGGCCTCGGCTCCAGCAAACTCTGTTAAAGCTACATTAGATATGTCCCCAAAGCCATCTTACAAACCAGACACAGTGACGACTGAGCCAAACTATTCAGATCCAGTGTCACTGGTGAGGACAAGGCCATCAGCCTATGTACGAGCCCGAGGAGACTCTGTTGGTGTGCCATTGATCGTAGAACCTCTGACACCCCAGGACCCACCTAAAAGACAACAGATACTGGAAAACACCCAAGAACAGATTCAACAAGAACTTCTAAGGAGTGGATCTGGAGGAGTGAGTTCTATCCAAGGGCAACAAACACTTCCAATGCTCCATGTTCAAACCTATCAAGCAGTGTCAGCACCAGCCAACTCCATCAAAAGCTTTTTAGATATGTCTCCAAAACCACAACAGAAACAAAGTGAAGAAGCTATTGATCCTGCATTATTGACTGGAGCTGTGTCACTGGTAATAGATAGACCAGCTATAACAAGGAATTGGTCTGTTGGTGTACCACTGATAGTGGTGCCACCCTCTGATCAGCAAAAAACCCAAGTACAGGGAATGACACAGCCACTCTGCTCAGTTCAAGAACAACACCAGGGAGGACCAGTCATGAATGGACTCCACACTACTGAGCCACTGCATCAGCAGATCCCAACCTACCACAGAAATGGGGTCTTTTCAGTTTCTAGGCACAGATACGATGAATATCAGTCACAGTGCAAACCCATGAACTTCTCTGCAAAAGAGAGCCCCAATGCACCACAAATGTCTAGCCATTACATTGAACCACAGGATGGACAGCCCATGGATTTTACTAATGTCAAGGCAAAGACAGAAATGCTTGAGAGAAGGCAAACTGGAAAATCATCTGTAAAGAAACCACCCCGGGGTATTGTTGATCTATCTGTGGATATTCAAGATGACAGTACTATTATCAAGACTGAAGGAGTGAGTGATCTTTCCTCCCCACATGTATCCTCTCTCTCAATGACTAATTCTCTCTATTATGACAAGCAATATATACCTCCACCCACGCATATTGAGGTCAAACAAGATGCCTCACTGTCTCCCTCTCACAGACCATTGCCATATATGGAAGCTGCCTCTGCTGCACTGCCAAGTGTCCAACAAAGCATGCAATACAGAAGGCAGTCAGCAACTCAGTCAGAAATGAACTATTCATCAGTGAGTACTTCAGCTCCTACTTCAGTGCCTATCCAAACACAGATAGCGCCTCCTAAGCCTCTCCAGGCTGTGCAGGGTGGGATAACTTCTGTTGCTTTCACACAAGACAGTGCTTACCAGCAGACAAGTGGTTCACATGTCATTGAGGCCAAAAAGCCTGAACATTTGCCCCCAAGGCATCCTCAGCTACCAACACAACGTACAACCCCAGAGCAACTGAACCAGCAGCCTGACTCAAGATGTTTCACAACCTCAGCCAATGATAGATCTCAAAATACAAGTGTCCAACTTGACACACCCTATAGACCCAGAATTCTCATCAAACAGCCAACAGTGGATAGCTTTGGGAGTCTTGAAGAGATCCCATCTGAATGTGGAACAATGACAAGTGCTGGCCAATCATTGCCTCCTTCCACTGCTCAGCAAGCATATGATAGAACCCAAATGTCTTCTCAGCCACCATCTTCATATGCACAGGTGTTGCAGAGCAGTGCACCTACGGTTTACAAAAATGCAAGAGAGCCTGTCTCATTACAGCGTGTGCCAGGCCGAAACTCTGTTTCTGTGCAGCAGCAACCTACACCAATTGTACCCTTAACTACTGCAGCTTCAACCCAAGGCAGGGTTTCAGAGATTAGTAGATCCATATCACAACCCGCCGCAAGATATGGTCCAAGATCTCCAGTACTTAAGAGAGCTCAATCACAGGATCAGGGTCTAAGAGGTGTAACTTCAAGCCCACAAACATCTCCCAGTCAGACACCACCAGCATCCCCTTCAATCAAGGGTTTTATTTCAATGTTCAGTAGTTTTAGTTCACAGCCCTCCATGTTTACAAAACCAAGTGTGGTCACACCCCAACAAAGTCCACACTTTTCTACATCCATGGATTATAGGACCCAGGTTACCCCGACACAGACTCCTGGTGCTGCCCCGGTTACAGTAACAACTGTTCACCAAATTTTACCTTCCACCCACAGTTGCGCCCCAGCAACTCCTACTGTTGTTCAAATGCAAAGGAAGATTCCTGTGACACCACACACCACAACACCTGCCATTTCTACTTCACTTCCATGCCCTCCATCACCCATTAAGGACCTTCCAGACTCTGTACCCAGAGAAAGCCTTGCCACCTCTCCCAACAACGAGAAGTCGGTCACTGGCCTCATTTCTGCAGTCAATGAATCTGGTCCTGCACATGGAGCTGTACTCCCCTTAACCTCTCAGACAGGGTCCACCCCAGTTGCGTCTCCAACTTATGAATCACCAGATAAAGGAATAGCTTCCATGTTAAGTGGCACCAGCCCTCAAACATCCAGCCCTCCCAGGACATCACCTGTAGCATCTCCCTCCAGTGAGTCACCGACCAAAGGTTTCCGTTCTCTGTCCATGTTCCAAAGCTTTCAGTCAATTACACCATGGGCAACACCTGTTGGAAGCCCGGCAGGTGAAATACCAGGGAGAGCAATGTTCTCACCTGTACCCCCACAAGCTGCATCGGCAGTTATGTCTCCAACTAAAGAATTGGCCAGCTCACAATCAATGTCTGGGGTATCAAGTCCTCAACGTTCCCCTCAACAGACACCTGCACCCACTCCCAATCTTGAGATTCCACCGAAAGGAATTCTTAGTAGATCCAACTCAATGGAGCTCTCACATGTACAGTCCACGGATACATCTATTACCACTGGGTTGGCTGAATCAGTTACATCACGGCAGCAAAGTTTGGAAGACATTAAACAAATTATACCTACGGAGATTCAATCTGTCCATGTCGACAGCCTATCCGGCGACGTCTCCCCTGTAACCAATCTATCCCAGGAGAAAACGAGTCCTCCGATGTCTATTTACATTGGTATTGGTTCAGCAGCAGACCCTCCAGTCGATGCTGAAACTGATTCGAGACCTTATATTAGATTACCCCACATATTTGTCTCGGCTGCTAGTTCGCCGGAGGAGGAGAAGAATGTCCATGAGCGCATTGAATCAAGCAAACCAGAGGCCGGCGTTACTGAGGTCACCACTCCCACTGAGTCAACTCTTCCTGACCTTAAAGGTTCTTTACCTGGTGAAATTGGTACACAATCTGAAATTTCTCAGGATGAGAAGACAACCAAGATCTATACCACAGAACCAACATCAGCGGTGTTGGAGACTTACCCACCAGAGGAATCCTTCACACCACCTGATGGAGTTCAGAGTCTTGACAACAAAGCAGAAAATGATGTCAGACCATCTGCTGTTGAGCACAGTGCTGTTGAGCCACCTGATGAGGAAAGGACAGGCCCTGAGGAGGAGAGTTCATCTCTCAAGGTTGATCAAACAGAAGTTGAACCTCCCAAAGAACAACCAAGCAAAGGCTTATTTTCAATGTTTGGTGGCTCCACTCCAAGTTCAGAGCAGACCCCCTCCCAAACTGGATCATCAATACTTGGTGGCATTCTTCCAGGCTCTTCTACAAAAGACACACCTGGAACTGGTTTGTTTTCTATGTTTGGTGGGTCAAGTGCACAGCCTCCACCTGGACCCCAAGGCCCTGCACCAGCTGTATCTCCCCCACAGGAGCCACCAGGTAAAGGATTGCTTTCTATGTTTGGTGGACCCAGTGCTCAGCCGCCACCTGGCCCAAGAGGTCCCACAGTAGGCAGTATGCCACCTAGAGGTCCTCCACCAAAAGAACCTCCAGGCAAAGGCCTATTTTCAATGTTTGGAGGACCTTCTCCTCAGCAACCACCCAGCCCCAGAGGTCCTCCTGAAGGTGGCACCCTACCTAAAGGACCTGCCACTGGATCTTCTATATTTGGTGGTATCCTCCCAGGTTCTACTGCGCCAAAAGAATCCTCTGGTGCAGGGTTATTTTCCATGTTTGGAGGTCCTAGTGCCCAGCCCGCTCCTGGCCCCAGAGGACCCCCATCTGGTCCTAGAGGCACACCACCTGGACCTCGAGGCCCAGAGCCTCCTGCCAAAGGACTATTCTCTATGTTTGGGGGGGCAAGCCAACAGGCATCATCAGCCCAGGAAGGTGAACAGCCAGCAGCCTCTAAAACAGCTGAACCAGAGGGTCTGTTCAAAGTTTCCTCCATGTTCTCACTTGGTGGAAATGCAGACACTAACAAGCCCAAAAGTGGGTTTGGAATCCTTGGGATGTCATTCGTGGAAGACAAAAAAACAGAGGAACCCCAGACGGAAATGATCACTCCTGTGAAGGAAGGAATTGTCCCTGAACATGTTACATCTTCTGAAATAAAAGATATACAACACAAAGCAAAGGATCAGCAGATTGAAACACATGCAGTGGAGAATCTGCCCTCTGAACCTTTCCCTACATCATCAAGGGAAGAGGCGCTTCAGGCAGAGCAGAAATATGATGACACTCAAGACTCTGCTCTGGAAATTAGCATAAACACCACTGTTCCATCAACTGATGCTCAACCAGAGGTGGAGACAGTTGCTAAAATAGAACAACCAGAAGGACTTCCATGTACAGACCAGGCCACAGTACCAGTTATACTTGCAGACACAGAGACACTAAAAGATATAGATAAGCCATTCGAAGAGGAAAAACCCATTGATCCAACTGCATCTGTGCAACCTGAGGATGTAGCAGAATCAGATAAACTAGTGGCATCTGAGGAATTAAAGGAGCCAGTAGATTCTGAGAAAATAGTCGCTGAATCAGAAAAGAGGGATCTTGAAACTGAGAAGGCTGCTGTTGAATCTGACAAAACTGCCACTGAAATATCAGAAAGGCCTGAATACTTTGTAAAAACAGCTGAGATCCCAGAAAGACTGGAAGATTTAGACAAAAATGTGCAATTAGATGTGACTGAAGTTGAAGCTGTTAAGGCTACTATTGAAGCAGAGACAGCAGTTGCAGAACCAGAGAATTCTACGAAGGAACCTTTGAAAACTGCTGTGGAAGTAGAGACAACAGTTGCAGAACCAGAGAAATCTGTTGAAGAACATTCGAAAGCTGCTGTTGAAACAGAGACAGCAGTTGCAGAGGCTAAGAAATCTATGGAGGAACCATTGAAAGCAACTGTCGAAGTAGAGACTAAATCTACCTTGGAACCAGAGAAGGCTGAATTGGAGTCAGAAAAAGTAATCACAGAAACTAAACAAGAATTAGAGAAACCTGTGCAAAGTGAAAAATCTGTTACAGAAGACAAAGGCCCTGAGGCTGTCTCATCAACAAATGAGGAAAAACCAATTCAGGTCATCCAACCATCCGAATTGAAAACATCTCAAACTGCAGGGCCTCCAGTGAGTCCTCTAACAGGACTGCCACATCCCTCTGCCCCTCAAACACAGCAACAGCCCAGACCAGGCATGGCCAGACCCCCTGGCCCACAAGGGCAAAGAATGGGAGGACCAAGAATGGGTGGGCCAAGAATGGAAGGTCCTAGGATGGGCGGACCGAGAATGGCTGGTCCAAGGCAGGCAAGACCACAGAAGCCCCCTGAACCTGCCCCATTCTCTGGCTTTATGTCTATGTTCTCTGCCCCAAGTGCCCCAAGCAAACCAGCAACTGGTGGAGGCTTTTTCTCAAGCTCACCTGGTTCATTTTTTGGATCATCACCTGCGCCTCCTACTGGTCAGCCACAGCAACAGCAGAAAAGCTCTTTCTTCGGCCTTCCAAGCAGTCTTCCCACAGAGTCTCTGACTAGTGATCTATTTGGCATGTTCAAGGGGCCAGAGACCGCAAAACCAGAGGAGCCACAAACACAGCCTGTCACAGAGACTGGGCGAGGGGAATGGATAGAACCTCCTGCAAAGGAGACAGCAGCTGAAGATGGCAAAAAGGCAGACAACGAGAAGGTGGCGTTGTTAGAGGATGTCAGAACCACTCAGGACTTTGACACGCCTGAAAAAGGCTCCATGGAGGAGGCGGAACGAACAGACAAGGTGGAGGGAGAAGAATGTTCTTCGACTGAGCCTATAGAGAAAGCTGCTGCACCCGAGGGAGAAGCAGCGCACAAGGAGTCAGATTCTACAGGGACTAGCCAAGCCGGACCATCACCGGCTGCGGAACCAAAAGGCATGTTTGATATACCTGGCCTGGCTGCCCCTACTTTCGGCTTCTTGTCCGGAGCAGCTGAGACGACACAGCCTCTTGGATCCCTCTTCTCCCCTGTTCCATCGTCGACCGCCGCTGCCAAGACGCCACAGGCGGACACTGGTCTCTTCTCTGGTTTGAAAAGCCTCTCGGCGGGTATATTCCAGGAGGAGAAATCGGATTCGAAAGAGGAACCGCCGTCTGCCGCGTCTGTGTTTGGGATGAAACTTGGCTCTGTGTTTGGGAGCTCTGATGCCGCAAAACCAGAAGCCCCTCCACCAGTCGTTACTACCCAGCCTCTGCCTCAAGGACCCAGACCTACCGATGAGATCTGTGAACCTGAGGCTGAGCCAGAGGCTGAGAAGCTCTCTCCGGGTTCTGGAGACACGGGGAGCGCAGATGCAAGTGACACAGAGGGGCCAACAGAAACGTCCAAAACCGGAAGCTGTGACACGTTGGCGCAGTCAGTCCAGTCTGGGTTCCCCTCGGAAGCTGTTTCCCTGGCAGAGATTGTAGATAAACCACAGTTACAGATCACTCCACCTGATGACGTAGATAAGTGTGAAGTCATCACTCCTGACACGCCCTCTGCCAATCTGGGGACAGAGCAACTGAAGGACCTATTGAAGGAGGACCCCACGAAAAGGCTAGTAAATTTTGGATGATAAACGGTCATTTTGGATGCGTTTATCATGTTATTGTAGGCAAAGGTCTGTAGCTCTGCCCTGCCCCTGCCCTCCACAGCGCTATCCCCTGTGTTTGCTATCTGTGTGATGTCACTGTGACTCTCTCTGTCTGTGTGATGTCACTGTGACTCTCTCTGTCTGTGTGATGTCACTATCCCTATAGTCTCCTTTCCATTCTTTTTCCATGTCACATGAAAACTACAATGCTGTCACGCAAAGATAATTTTAGATTCAGCGCAGCTACGGGTGAGTATCGAAAGAAAGTCTGAACATACATTCGCCTCATATTTATAGATGCAAGCCCCTTAACAAAAATCTGTTGGTGCAAATACCATCATCATAGCCATAAGAAATGGAAATATAAAGCTGTGCTGCTTGGAAAGTACTCACAATACTCTGTAAATGTACAGGCTAGCCATATTGTACTCACCACACCCGGGTAATGGCTTTCCTGACAGTGATGGAAGTGCAATGCATAAAGAGGCTGATAGCCTTTATTTATTAGCTGTTCTCATGTGAAGGGTGCATACGGCCCCCTCTGCCCCCTTCCCCCGGGGCCCCGCTGAATTATTCTCCCAGCCACGACCAATTTGTTTATATGAATCGAAGTGAGGGAGATTTATGCCGGCGCAACGCACACACCGCGGTGGCGGAGCGGACACGAGAAATAAAAGGAACGGTGAGAAGTAATTTGGCCTTTGCCCAAAGCAAAGTAAATCACGGCCCGTTAAAGCACCACTGTTAGTGCTCTCCCCTGTCAGCATATCCACGCGGAACGTTGGGAACGGGAACGCCGAGGATCCCTCAGCGGCCATGACGTCCCTCTCCTGACACGTTTGTCGTGGATTAGAGAAAATATTTCATTTAACGTCATTTAGCTTCACTTCCCCTGACCTACCCTGTTAAAAATGTTCCTTTTTTTACCCGGTTTGTTTTCCTTGGAGCCGATAGAAAGTCTGCTTGAGTTGCCTTGGTGTTTACCTGCAGTATTAGTTGCCTTGGTGTTTACCTGCAGTATTAGTTGCCTTGGTGTTTACCTGCAGTATTAGTTGCCTTGGTGTTTACCTGCAGTATTAGTTGGCAGTCACTCCCCCAGTCACAACCACCTGATGACTCCGTCCTTCCCGTACGAAAAAGTATCATGGTATTTCCAGGAAAGTATTTCCATCATTTTTT
>OMKL01103121.1:2776-16729 GCA_900302295.1 Parasudis fraserbrunneri | reverse complement strand
GGGTGTTCAGGAGAAGGACTTGCAGTAGATGTGGATGGGCAGGTTGGGCTTGGGGGACTGGTGAGTGAAGAGGAATCGGGGGCTTGCAGGGCTAGGGGAGCTAGTGGAGCATGAGGGTGCAGGAGTACAATCGGGGGGTAGAGGGTTGGAGAATGGTGGGGTTGGACATGCACGAGGCAATGAGGACAGGGGGGCGTATAGATGGTTTTGACCCCAATGCCTCATGCATGTAAACATAGTAGCACCAGGTGGCTGGGCTCTCTTCTCCCTGGTCCATTCCCGAACCAGTTGGGCATTTTCAATTCCTAGGAGATAATGATACACGTTAGTTCAATAGCAGACAAAATAATTTACCTTATATTTCTTTTTTAGATTTTCCCACTTTTGAGGCCTGCTTGTGACATATGACACCCTCTAGCTCCATCTATTTTATTCAGAACCTATAATACAAAACAACATTAGTAAAAAAAGAGAAGAAAATAATGATGGTGTTTGGTCTAAGTAGATGGCCTTATTAAGTGAGCCTAGGCTGCCTTGGCCCCAAAACAACCAACTGCATGAATGAATGAATGAATGAATCAAGCTGTTTCCAGGGGAACTACTCACTCCTAAGCTTGTTTGGCTGCATTTATTTTTTTGTGTGAATAGACTCTCATTTTCTATTCTGAGCCTGATAGGCCTTTGTCTTATCAGCAGTCCCTGTAAATGCATAACAATGAGCATATGCTATAAAATAAAGGCTGTTTTTTTTTTTATTGATGCTACATGGTATACAAGTCAAACTAAGTAATATTTTTTTATGATTTACCTTCACCACACATTCTGTGATAAAGGCAGTGTGAGATAAATACAACTTACCTTTATGTGAATTTTATGTGCCAGAACTAATATTTGACTTCTTGTAAGTAGCAAGATGGAACTTACATTTGTATGATGTTTTCTCCATTTCCAGCTCAGGCACTGCTTCCGTTTAGGGGTAGTCGCATAGCCTGAGTCGGCATCGATGCACTCTTTCTGTTGGGGGTTTTATAGTTCACTCCCCCTTCCCCGCTAATTGGTTTGGGATGCCCTTCAGTTTGGCAAACCCTCCACACGAATGCGCAAATGGAAGCAGAGTGGATAGGGTGAGGGTGGAGTGGGTGGAATGGGACTATCTATCTCGTCTCTCTTCTCTGCCATTTTGTCTCATCCAAATTAATAGCTCCTGGTAGGAGACAAGTGGTAGTGAGAGAGGAAAGAAAAGGAGCAGCAGTGAAGACGAGTAATGGGACACAGCCTAGGTTTTTCTCGTGACTTGCCTGTGAAAAATGTCAACTGGGCCTAGTTCACCTTTTACTGACCAAACTCTGTGTACTGAGATTGTCTTTTGTGTTGCCTAATCCAACCATTATTATAAGGGGTGAGCAAGACGCTTAACCCCTAACTGCTCCCGACGAGCAGGTTGGCACGGTTGCGTCCACCGTCGCTGTGTGAATGTGAGTGAATGTGAGGCATAAGTTGTAAAGCGCTTTGGATAAGAGCGCTATATAAATGCTGTCCATTTACCGTTATTCCTTGCTTGTGTCTTTGAAGTTGTGATTATTTGAGATCAGTTCAGCAGTATGAGGCAGTGGTGGCCTAAAGGATAGGGAAGCAGGCTTGTGATTGGAGGGTCACCGCTTCAGTCCCCCAGAATGGCAGAAAACATGGGTGGTGGAAATGAATGAATAACGCTCTTCACTCAGTATCCACTGTTGAAGTGTCTTTCAGCACGGTACTTAAGCCCCAATTGCTCCAGAGGTGGTGCTTCGTGGCAAACAGTAGAAAACTGTGGGTGCACTGGGCTACACACACCAGGTGTGTGTGTGTGTGTGTGTAGCAGGGCATTGCTGCAAAGATGTGAAGAAAGAGTAGGAAAGCTGATCCCCAAACAGTTACTGGTATGTAATTCTGAAAAAAAGCCAGGGGAGGGGGCAGGTTGAGAATCAAGAAAACCTCTATTTCCTCTAATGAGGAAGCAGCGCGATCAAGAGAATGCAACATTCTTGTATGCAGGTATTGGTCACACCTGTCACTGTGACACCAGAGGAAAAAGGACTTGGACCGGTGATGTAATGAGGAAACAAAAACCTGGATCTGCTCCATTAACAATGAACTTGAGACTATGTGAACCCAGACTGTTTGTTTTGGCTTACTGCCCAATGAGTTTGATTTTATTGTAGCACTAACAGTTCTGAAACAGAATGTGCCCTGAGCCCGTATCCCCGGAAAATCAACCGTGCACTGTCTGTCACTGTGTCCAGTGTCCTCAAGTCAGTCTCCCATTCATTGTCAACAAATGCTTTTCTGGTTTTAAAATAGACTTATTCATGTCCACAAATTTGGAGTTAGTGAACAATAATTAGGCACAATGTATAGTGTGTGTATGTGTGTGTGTGAAGCAGGCATTGCTGCAAAGGTGTGAAAAAAATGGTAGGAAAGCGGATCTCCAAACAGTTACTGGGATGTAATTATGAAAAGGAGAAGCCAGGGGAGGGGGCAGGTTGAGACTCAAGAAAACCTCTATTTTTGGAAAAAGTGTTTGGATCCTTGGATCACAGGAGAAAATAAAATGGATGGGCTGTAACATTACTCAGTTACAGCAGTTGCAGTTGAAATAAGTACATAGCAGTGTATCCCCTACCATTTCATTGGTGAGGCGGCCCGCCCCGGAGTATGTGAATTGGTGTGAATATTAAGTAGCCATCGTGTATGCGATGACACGTCCGTGTAGCAGTGTTTCCCATACATAGACTTAACACGAGGGCCACCGCAGCAAGACATCCTTCTCCTCCCCTCGGATGAAATGCATTAAAAATGATTTCCAGCATATGCAGCCCCTTCATGAAGTCGCTATGCGCAAGCTATAGTCTCTCTCTCCCCCTCTCTCTCTCTCTCTGTCTGGCATCAGTCCCTCCCCCTGGCCCCTCTCTGTTTACTCACAGCTTCACAGATACACAGAGACAAGGACAGTGGTACGAGAACCGGTTGGTACTTTATGTCAAGTGCCACTTCATTATTATTGTCATGTATCCTTTTAAGTGGCAGTTGTCAGTCCTTAAGAAATGTTAGTAATCCAAGTCCAACAAGAAATGATGATATTTGAACATAATGAAACAAGTTTGCGTCCCTGACTGCCCAAGCAAGCGGTCATTCGTTCCTTTTGGAGGACGCTGGGGCCATCAGGTGTCATTAATAACTTTCTGTCACTGAGAAATAGTGCAATGGAGCCAATTACATTTTTCTTTATATAGCCACCTGGTTTGCGAGCAAGATCTAGTTATCATCATTATTTCATACTTAACGGGGCTTTCCTTTACTGAGTGCAAAGCGTGATCTGCAATGTGAACGTTAACATTTCCTTATGTCACGGTTTGAGAATCATGATGTGATCAGGGCCTGAAGCTGAAATTTTGCCGCCTTCATCTTGAGATCATGAATACTGACAAGTATTTCAAGCCTGAGATAGATCTCAGGATGAGAGTCGCAGGGAAAGACAGGACCAAGGTAGCAGCTAAGCATGATAAGCTACAGCAAGTCAGCCCAAGGTATGCACCTGGAAAGATTTTCTTCCTTAGTTGATAAAAAAAAAAATATTTTTCTAAAAACAGAAATGGTTGAGGTGGTCGTAGTGGTAATTTTATAATATTATGGAATCCTGTTCTGAGGAGGAATTCTGTTTAAGAAGTGAGATTTTACTTGTTTCTTTGAATCTAGGATTCAGAGATTGCTCCACCAGCAGCAGCAGATGAGAGAGGGACAACAGGGGAGAGAGTGTCAGGGTGAGATGAACCTGGTGAGACGGAGAGAGAGAGGAAGCTGGTGGGAGTGTGCCAGTAGAGAGGCAACAGGTGAGAGTAAGAGAGCAGTGTAATACAGACTTACTCTCCATAATAAAAACTCCGCCTGAGACAGAAATCTAGGGTGAAACACTGCTTTGTGCTTAGACAGGTTTGAAGTTTACCGTGGTAGATTGCGGACATTTCTTACTTACAACAGCCTCAGTAGTAGCCTAATTATCAGCGAATAATCTAAACATTTCTTCCCACATGCAAAGTTTCAATGTGGCGGGTAAATGAAAGGTATGGGTTATCTGAACGTTCTCTAAAACTAAAAGTCCTTGACTGAGAAGAACTGAGTTTCTAAATTAATGTTGGATTATTATTTGTATAAGCTATTTATTATGATAATGTTGGCAACATTTTGGAGTGGTAAAAAAAAAAAAAAAAATCAAGAAAACTAAAAAACTAAACCTTCGAATTTTGATCTTGGCAGCGATTGAAGCTTCGAAACATTGCCCTACCCCCAACCTAATGTAGGAATTCACACACTGGGTCATATCATGGCTAGGGCGATTCATCAGTAGTTTCATTAAAACTAACCAGTGCATTTTCCTTTCTACAGGATGTTGATGCCCTGCTCCGATGTCCAATTTGTTTTGATTTCCTGAAGATTTCAATGATGACAAAGTGCTCTCACAACTGTAAGTAGAACTGGCCAGCCAGGATTTTCTCTTTATTTTAGGCCTCTATGGTAACGAGGGATGTCACGAGAACCAATACTGTGTACCATGTTGATGCCTTGCTAATTAAAACAGTCCAGTTCCCGCAGTTTCGGCTGCACTGACTGGTATCCGAATTACAGACAATGAATAATAATGCAGTCATCAAATACCAAGTGACAAGTTCAGCAGCACCACAGGAGAGGAAAATGTCTAAATAAACCGTAGGGATGAAACGGTTACTGGTTTTACTGTAAACCACGGTAAAATCTGACGGTTAGTATTACCGTTTCAAATTTTAATGGGCATCATAACCGTTTTTCTAACAAGAGGGGGCAACAAATCTTATGAGTCATCTTTGCAACCACTAAGCTTAACTTTAGTTCAGTGCATGATATGGGAATGGGGGAAAATGTCATGGCTTGTCTGTCTACCTTGCTAATAGCTTGTCAGTAGGTGTTACCTACTCTTGTAAACACTCTACACGTGTGTTGTCCTGCTGCTGTATGCGTCGTGCATCTTCATGATGACACGTTACATGGATTTAATCACCCACCCAATATATTTTGTTCATTTAAAATCCAGTGGTCATGGAATTGGTTGTAAAAGTGTTCCAACAGGAGAAATACTGTTGATATATCTGTCTTCTCATGACTCCTGTATTTATGTAAATTGTGCATGGGCTCATTGCAAATGCTCAATGCAACACACAGAGGATAGACTTTGTGTGTGTGAGTGTGTGTGAGAGAGCGACAATAATAATAATTCATAGTATTCTCATGATGTATTCAGCCATACAATATGGCACAATGCCACAGCTCATTGGCCATGGTTGTCATTAATGATAATCACCTACTGTCTGATGACAATCACCTGTTGTTTGCGACCAAGATGTCCTGCGATCAAATACTATGAATACTTGCTATTCCCTTTGGTATATGGTTTTCAATATAAAACATGGTGAAATGATTTCAATATGTATTAGTACTTTTAAAAATGTTAGCACATTTTAACAATACCGTGATAATACCAAAAACCGTGATCATTTTCACTATAATCGTGATATGACATTTTTCATACCATTTCTAATCCGTAGGAGTCACATCTTACTATATCTTAAATGAGCAAAGAAACAATTAATGCTGCAAGTCTGCAAACTTTGTGAGGCGTCCTGTGAGCCAAGTTGGGAAACTGTGAGGAAACACATTTATCCTGGAAAAATTGTCTGAAAGACCAACCTCGTTCAATGACTTATTAGACAAGTTAGTGACGAGCGAATGGAAATGAAATGCCCTGCTGTTTGAAACAGCTGGCCGTGAAGTCATCACTGTGTGATACGCACACAGAACAATCGGTATCTAGCTGGGCTGCCGCTCCGCTGACGACCCGAGCGCAGCGACATGCCGGCTCACGGAGCGCCGCCTCGATTCCTTTCACTACGGTGGAATTTGCTCGAATCCAATTCTTCTGGATGGTCGGTGGACAGTGTACTTAGCTGACAGCCGGCCACCTCTTGCTATGGGGTAATAAAATATGAGGGACATACTGGCAGATGCATAAGGATCTGTCTCCATGATTATTTCGGCTAGAAACAAGCTTTAACAAGTAGAATACCAACAACATGATGAAATGTACAAGAGAAAGTCTGATATTTAAAGTGTGTATGTGTACTGTCTGAATTGCATAGAAATTGATATTCTATTCATGAGGCCCCAACCAAACCCTTTTGCCCCTTTTGTCTGTTTGTGTTTTTCTTTTCTGTTTACTACCAAAAAAAAATCTTGTGATGCTTTTCTCTCATAGTATCAAGTAGTTACTTTTTCCTTTTTTTTGCCCTGGTATCGAAATAGGCATTGAGAATTGCAGAAGTTCTGTGATATTGGCTGACTATCAAAATTCTTGTATAGTGACATCCCTGATGATAATGGTTACCATGGGGTGGGTTTTGTGCATATAAAAAAACCCTTAAGGAGGAACTACGCCCAACTTTAAGAATTCATACATGTTATTCCTGTGGTCTAAGACATTCCAAAAATTTTAGTGAACACAAACAACTCTCCCAAATCCAAAAACTTGTCATGTCATGTCATCAGGTATACAGTATAAAGCCGCTCCATAGACGATGAATTGGGGAAGATGGTGAAGGAGACACTGAGAGCACCCAGGGGAATGAGTGTTCTGTGTATACGGATACATTTTCTGTTTCAGAGCCGAGGACACTGACAGTGGGCTGTCGATTGATTAAAGTATTTACAACTTATGATTGTCCATAGTTAATTAACATTTTTTATCTGTTCAAAATTGACCTCAAAGGGATATTTTTCAAGTGTTTAATACTCATCAACATGGGAGTGAACAAATATGCTTGCTTTATGCAAATGTATGTTTATTAAATAAATTTAAAAAAAAGACAAATATTGTCCAGAAACCCTCAAAGGTACTGCATTTAGCATAAAAAATATGCTTCAAATAATCATAACATGGCAAACTCAAGCCCAACAGGCAACAGATGGGCATATTGATTGGGAAGGTCTGTCATCAATCGGCGCCTGCCTCCCATTGCCTTGAACCTGCTGTACCAGGCGGCAAGCTCAGCTCAAACAACGTTCAGTCTGTATAGGGCTTCGGTCTGCGCCACCGATGGAGCTCTGTCGTTGCAAAATTAAAGTTTCAATTAATTTTCAGTTCGATTTAATTTAATTTTTGTTTGAATGGATGTACTTCCGCATTCTTCGCTAGATTATCTGCAGTTCGTAGCAACGCTTAAAATAAAAACTACAGAAAATTAATTAAAACTAACTCGGACGTCGTTGTCAGCACGACTAGGGAACAATTAAAAAATACATTTTGAAGCCATAACGTTCAACTTTTCAAAAGTCGCTAAAAACGTCAAATTACAAATACCTTATACAGAGAGCTTTGCTTCTGAAAATGGTTAGAGGTAATGTGGTATATGTGGAGTGACTAGTTAAGAGAAATCAATGCATATTGACACCGGTATGGTCCTTTCAGAGGGTTTTGGCTAGTATGCACAGAACTCTTAATAGCTTATTTCATTCACCACATCTGTTGTGGGCTAACTGGTTACAGAGATTTTGTCTGTTTGTTTGTTTCTGAATCTTTGCATTTTATTTTACAGTTTGCTCCTTGTGCATCAGGAAATTCCTCTCCTACAAATCAGAATGCCCGCTTTGCAAATCAGTGAGTATAAATGTGGACTGAATGCATATTTAGTCCTCTGCTTTGTTCTTTCATCGTCACTCATCGTCTTTCCATGGTAATAGGTTTTATGTGGAAACACGAGGCAGGCTATTGTTCTTGTTAAACAATACCTTGTGTTGCATTTTTTATATACTTTATAATGATAAATTTTTTCTCATTATCTAGCCAACAGTGGAACAGGATCTAAGAAACAACCGGTTACTGGATAACTTGGTCACAAACTTTGAAACAACAAGGTAACCATACGTATGATGCACTACTATTGATTGCTATTTTATTATGAGTATTGACTTTTGCGTACATCTCAAAAACATGTATTAATATATTATATTGAGTAGTGAAAGACAAAAAAAGAAATGTATTTTTGGATCCGGTTCAGTATCACTCAGGTGGTCTGTGCTGTTGTCTTTAGTTGTGATTTGGGCACAATGTGAAGGGATGTGTGAACATAGGCTTTGCATGGCTAACAATGACACAATTAACAACTGCTCAATGCTTCAAATGATGGGATGCACTATAATCAACCTTGCTCTCACCTCGCTTTCCCCTCAAACAGTATTTATCCTGGATGTTTATAAAAATCTAGTTAATGCAGATGCTTTATAGACTTTGGCCATAAGAGCTGGACTAATAGAGTGATGGCAATGGCATACCAGTAAAAATGACATACTATAAAACCTTTCAACCAATAAACACAGCAGGTGAAGAGGTAAACAGAATTCTCTTGAGCTTACATCATCATTTCTCTGAGAATTCTGGGAAACAAACTAATGATGCAGATTAGCAGTTGATTTCATCGTAGGCTGTTGTTATTGACAAGATTAGAATTTGCCCTCAGGGGGACCAATTTCTAGATGCTTTATTGGTGTTTGAGAAATACTTACCATTTACCTATCAGTAATCCACCCCTGACTCAAGGATTTCCTTTAAATCAAATGGGGATTTTATTTTCATCAACCAAGGTCATTCAAGGTTATTTCTTTATGGTGGTTGTACTGTATGTCTTTGTTTTCATCTTTAGGGTCTAGGCCTATACTTTGTAATTGCAATTGGATGTTTCATTAAAAAGAATAGCCTAATGCAGTTGTAACCAGAGATAATGCACTGTAGTGGATAAGACCTCTGGCCTACCCACCCTACCCCCCAAATCATATGATATACCCTTGCAGGCTTAGGACCAGTCCCACCGTTACTTTCTCTCTCAGTCTTCTCATTGCTTCAATGAAATTATTCATATTCAACAAATTTTTTGTCATCAACGTTAAATGCCGCTCAGCATTCGATATTCCAGCAATGGATAATCTCCTTTGGGAACTGTTAAACGCGTGGGCATCAAGATGTGGGCCTGTATTTACGCTTTAGTGGAATTCTCGGGCGGCTGTATGGTTTCATCTCCCGAAAAGGGCTGTTATCAGTTGATCAACCCTAACGCTACTCACGCACACATCAATCGCCACGCCGATGTCATCGTCATTCTGGGAGTCCTCTTTCAAGTTGTAGAATTTCAGATGGCTATCAGGGTTGGGAGTGAGTGGCTTATGTAGCCCCTCTTTCCTTTGTCCTTTAATTTCCTGTTGGCTAGCACTGAGCTTCTAAAAAAAAGAGGGGTACCTCCTATAGGTGACCCGACTCATAAAGCAAAGTGATTATTTAGCAGTGGCACCGGCAGTGCCTCATTTCCCTTATGCCTGGACATACTGAGCCTGGATCCAGCCCCCTTAATTGCCCACCTCTGCCCCTTTTTCAACATTTCTATTAATAATTCTATGATTCAATTCAAGTGATTTATTGTAATGATTTTGAAAAAGGGCAGAAGTGGGTGAGTCACGGGGGCGGGTCCAGGCTATATGATGATGGAACCCAAGCTAATGTTGGAATGACTACAATCTTGTGTTAAACTGATTGGTTTTTGAGTAGCATTTCACTATCTCCTTCTAATGAGAATTAAAGATACTGTCAGGAGCAGACAAAAAGTAATCAGACAGTACATATATATATATATATATGTTTTTTTTTTAATGACATGACACAAATGATTGTTTTTTTCAGTCTCTTCTTCACATGTCCAGCTCTTTTTTTCAACAGAATTCTTTTTAACCTTTATTTACCCAGGGAGCACTAATGCTCTTTTTCATCATGTGCTGCATCCTCTCACCAGGCTGCGATGCAATGGGGCAAGTGTTTTAGCATTCAAAAACCATGATACATGTCCTTTTCCAAAATGGGAGTCTCACAGTACAATCAGATAATATAAGGTTTGGTTCCTGACATGGCGCCAAGGCTAGAATTAGGTGGTAAAAGAATGACTAAAGCCCTAATCAGGTGGGATTAGTATAACAGGGAGAGCCAGCATGTCTATGATTTTATCTGTCTGACTATGTCATGCCTTGTAACTTTTATGGACTGCCCGCGCCCGAAAAAATTCCGGCCTTCATTACATACTATTAAATGCTTAGGAAAGATAATCTTGGGAAAAATTAGTCCCGTCTGAATCAACAATCCCGAGTTTCTTGGCAGCGAAGTTATTCTTGTCTGTTTTTGTTTAGACGTCAACAGGTATATCGGTTTGCTGATATATTGGGCCGATATACATAAGAAAATCCGTATTGGCCAATATTGAAATTTGAAACTGCTTTTGAAATGAGGACCATGTAGACAACCACATACATATGGTGTTCAATAAGAACATAGTTTAATGTCTGTGTCTAAATCATCCTCACTTTGCCTGACCGTCAAAATTAAATTACGTTCTCATTGAACATAAATTGTATGTGGTTGAGTGTACATTGTCCTGGTTTCAAAAGCAGTTGATTTCAGGCAGTGCATTCGGTGTTGTTATGAATTGTTTTGAGCTGCTATATGACAGCTCATTTATTAGTAGTTATTGTTAGAGCAAATCATTTCATTTGCACATTGTAATGGTAAAATGTATTGGCGTGTCAAGTTCAATCTCAGGACATCGTGGTAAAAACGTATCCCATCTGAAATGAGCATCTGGAAATCACAGAGGTCAGGGTAATTCTCTATTCCTGTGGTCCCCACATAATACTAATTATGCCCGAATAGGGCTTCTGTTATACTAACTATCATTATCAGCCTATTGAAACGCTGATGCACTCCATAAAGATTTGGTTGTTGCACTTGGGAGATTTGTTGAAGAGGTGTTTGCTCTCTCATTTAACTTTTAGAGTCATTTCTTGAATCAGTACAGGGAGGGCAGACAGTGCTTTCTATTTCACGCCTTCCTATTTATAATATAGTGCTAATGGAGTGCTCTTTATTTTACAACATCACTGCCAAGAACCCCTCTGCTCAGCCTACTGTTCGTGATAATTGATTTAAGTTAGAGCTTCGACATCACTCTGAGGAAGTCTTTGAACTTTTTCATCAGTCCATCCCTGACGCAAGTTTAGAACCCCAGGACCTTTTTGTACTTTGAAAGCCTGTTACTTGCTCCATATAGCCTACAGTACCAGTGTATGAATATACATATATATATATATATATTTATTTATTTATTATTTATTTTTTTGGTCATGATTGTGTTTTGTCTCTGTGTCGCCTGTCTGCATATTGTGTAGCCAGACTGTATATTTTTTAGATCTGAAGCAACTCGAACCAATGTTTCTCACAGGAATGTAAGCTAGCTGTGGTGGTGGCCCACCGGTGTAGGCCGGTGCCTCCATCGTCGCCACAACGTGTGAGCTCAGACAAATGAGTTAAACTACTTTTGTTTTTTAACTACCAATACTATAATAAAGCCATATTCATACAATATTTATACAGGTTCAGTCCGATTTGATTATGCGGAGAGCAGGTCTATTTTACACTGCTATGGAATTCTCACCCATTGCCTCTCTTTGCCCTGCTAGCTCTCTCTCTCTGCTGGCACACTCCCACCAGCTTCCTCTCTCTGTTTCACCTGTTTCATCTCTCTGTCTCACCAGCTTCTTCTCTCTGTCTCACCTGTTTCATCTCGCTGTCTCACCAACTTCCTCTTCTCTGTCTCACCTATTTCATCTCTCTGTCTCACCAGCTTCCTCTCTCTGTCTCACCTGTTTCATCTCTCTGTCTCACCAGCTTCCTCTCTCTGTTTCACCTGTTTCATCTCTCTGTTTCACCTGTTTCATCTCTCTGTCTCACCTGTTTCATCTCTCTGTCTCACCAGCTTCCTCTCTCTGTTTCACCTGTTTCATCTCTCTGTTTCACCTGTTTCATCTCTCTGTCTCACCAGTTTCATCTCTCTGTTTCACCTGTTTCATCTCTCTGTTTCACCTGTTTCATCTCTCTGTCTCACCAGCTTCCTCTCTCTGTTTCACCTGTTTCATCTCTCTGTCTCACCAGCTTCCTCTCTCTGTCTCACCAGTTTCCTCTCTCTGTCTCACCTGGTTCATCTCTGGAATGCATGCTAGAATGCATAATCTGAGTGGCATTTTCAGCAGAAATGACGTTTTGGGGACCTCAGAAACCTATATTAACTTGAAAAGGAGTATAATATGGGACTAGAGGTCTTCACAGGTCCAAAAAGTCATGCCTGAACCCAAAAAGACCTGGAAATGTACTACCCAGAACTGAACCGGACCCGTCAATTATTCTAAAGCTGAGACCAAGACCCACGCAGAGCTGGGAAATGCTGGACCCAAACCCGGTCGGTGCTGGAAGACCGAGAGCTGAATGGCACCGATTTCACAGTTGCTTGCTATTACAAGTTGTCCAAACAAAACTTTTGTATCTTACCTAATGTAGTAGCCTTCTTCCCTGGTGCTGCCTGACTGTGATGTGACGTATATAATCCATCCAATCCTTGCCAAGATAGTTGATAATAAAAATAATTCTTGCTGATTGTCCACCTGCTGTCCCGGTTGACATAATGATTCCAAAATCTCATTTAGAATCAGCTTCGTTTTGTTTCATCTTGTTGCATGTGGCAATGCAGCAAAATAACTTAAACTGTTGCCCTTTTGAACTATTAACGTTAGTATAATAACGATTGATCATTGCCATGGCTGCTAGTATGCTATGATAGCATAGCATTGCTATCATCTGTGCTGCTACAATATAGACCGACCTCTGCTCTCTGACTCTTCACCTCCTGAGCAGGGTCACACTCGCAGACATCATCCAATTATATGAATTATTACCATCTCGTGGCAACAGATGCACTTTGCAGTTCCATGCGTTTCTCTCGTGATCAGTGCAGATCATGGGTCTTCTCAGATCTACTCTGGTATTACACATAATGTGTAATACCTCACCGAATTTCCCCATGGGATAATAAAGTATTTCAATTCAATTCAATTTGATAAACGGACCCGGGACCCACGGTAATAGAACGAGACCCGACCCAGACCCAATTGACCATAATAAAACATGGTACCAGTTTACAGTTTAGTCATTTGGTACCGAACCTGTACAGGTCCCGCGGTCTGGTCTCGGAATCTAGAGTTTGGGTGGACCCATGAAGATCTCTGTATGGGACCCTTAATGTCTTTTCAAATCATTTGGAATGAATAAATCTACAGTAGGACTACATTTATAGGCCTGTAGCTTTATGTAACAATCAATTAGGTAAATGAGGTGGGAGCTACAAGCAGACTGCTTCTGAGTTTCTTTTTCTTTTTGCCTCCACACCGCATATGTACCAGCGATACTCGTGTTTGTCAACCTGCTCTAATGTGCAGACTGAAGACAAATAAAGAGTTTTCAATATGGAAAGCGGAGCATTGCACACCTCATTGATTCCTTTTTATGGCCCAGTAATGGCTATGCTGCAATTTATTTACTTTCCACATTTCCAAGATTGTGGCCAACTGGTTTATCCCGCTCAGCAGAAAAGAGCAAGATAATTGGACATGTGCAGTTTACGTCAAAGAAGCTCACATTACTGCTGGCAGCATTCAGCCAGATACAGCTGTCTTCTTTCCAATGGTTCTAATACGGTTTCGAAGAAGGACTTGTGATTGCACCACACTATAGATTATTATTTGTGTGTGATGATGGATGTACCTGATCGAGTCGGTTTTTATTTGAACATTGTGAGTGTGTGTGTGTCTGTGTGTGTGTGTGTGTGTCTGTATGTGTGTGTGTGTGTCTGTCTGTGTGTGTCTGTGTGAGTGTCTGTCTGTATGTGTGTGTGTGTGTGTGTGTGTGTGTGTCTGTCTGTCTGTGTGTCTGTGTGAATGGTTGCCAGGGTACATTTCAGCATTCCTCTA
>OMKL01103117.1:1716-17841 GCA_900302295.1 Parasudis fraserbrunneri | reverse complement strand
CCCCCCCCCCTTTGTCTCCTGAGAGTTTCAAACCAAAGTTTAGTAAGAGGTTATTTTTCTTGGGAGGATATTGGCAGTTTTAGGCTGTTTCCAAGTTAAATTAAAAGCATTTTTCAGGGGTCAATATCCACAATGGCTGTATCTACACAACATGGCTTGTGTGTCCGTCTTATGATGGTCCAAATAAAGAAACAACTGTAAAGTAGTAGACATAACAGAAGACTTGAGATTGTATTGCCATAGAAGCTATTGGTCGTTATGAAATGCAAACGCTCTTCAAAACAAGGACATGTTACGAGGAATAGTATTGTAAAAGAGGGAGATTAATGATAACTTACAGTTTGTCCTCCTCCAACTCATAGTCCATGTCTGTGAACATTACAGGGCGGTGTCAGTCCTGTCGCTGTGCCGGTGATAAAACGGTATTAAGTTGGATACATCTGACATTGTTATTTGCCTGAAAACGGTGCAGGAAGATGCAAATGTATTTGCAACTCAGCTATTAAACTAACATATGTTACTATAAAACTAAAGCTAACATGGCTTCAGCTGCGCTAGTTTGATGTCTTTTTGTCTGGGCTGGTCAGTCAGTACTAAGGGGGGAAGCAAGCGGCTGCTGGAGCTGAGGAAAAACAGCTGGTAACTTCCAGTAACAAACCAAACGTTAGCGAGCAAAAAAGAAAGAAAGTAAGACGTAACGTTAGTAGCTCGAGAGGGCACGCATGGATTTGTGTGCCAAAGTCAAATAAGTAAATACTCGCTAGTATTTCGCTAATTATCGACAAGATCTCCCTATGCTGACGTTTGCGTACAAGCAAAAGAATAGCTAGCGTTAGCTCCTGATATTAGCTAGCGATAATGCTAATTGGCTAGAAACAGTTGCATTTGTATATAATGACGGCGGTTTAATAAAGAGTCAATGACTTACCTTAATTGTTGAATACAATACACAACAGTTATGCTCATATGTCTCTTGAAAAACATAAAGCTTATATATTATAAAACATTCCTTTTATTCGCAAACGATTCATTTCTAGATCATTTGACAGATCTTCTATTTACTGTCCTTCGTCACTTCCGGCGACTTGTCGGAAGTTCTTTGCAGAAACCAATGTGTTTCAACTTTTGATGAGAGAAACAGAGAGATCCACTGATCAAAATAAAACAATCTGTTTCATAAAATCCGACATCACGTAATTTTGAGATTTTATAGTCTGTATTAACTAGTAACCATATTGTTTAGCCATAGTGGTGATCAATCTGCAGGCTACAGCCTAATCATCTTAATGCTCCCTTAGTGCAGCAGCCATCAGACGAAAAGCATCATCACATCAGCTTATGCCTTGATCCTGTAACTGCTCCTAAAAAGATTAGAATAACGTTTAAGATTCAGTCGTAGGAGAGGAATTGTTTGAACACTGATCAACAGGGCAATTCATCACTTTGCTTTTCAGTGTGAGTGAAACTAAACAGAGTGAATAAAGAGGTGTGAAGTCACTGCATTCAGTGAGCTACTCAGTGATCATGTTCAACCACTAACCATTCATATCCCTTGAATGATTGGCTTCACGGTATAAAAAGGGCTGATGAAATGTGTCCAAACTGCTTTTTGTCTTCCAGGAGAGAAGGTTCCTTCGTCAGATTCCAGACCATCTTAATTCCAACCAGATCCTGGTCTATTCCCCAACAAACACTCAGAATTAATATGGTATGTTGGCTGATTCAGTGTTGCTTTCATTGTACTGAATCCTATATTGTTTGGATCTACTCAGTGTAGCATCCTTCTCTGACAATAGTAAAAATGATCTGTAGAGGATAGCTGTTTGTTTTTATCCAAGTCATAATACCATAGCTATACTTTAATTCAACATCATGAATGAATGTCTCATATTTTCTAATTAACTCTGAATGAACCCTGGTCTGTATTGTGTGTTTCTCAGGAACTTAAGTTGAAGAATGTGGCACTGAGAGCTGGAGACCAGCTGAAAGTGAAGGGACTGATTCTGCATAATGCTGACAGGTTAAAATGACTTTCAATATAGGCCTACTTATTCTGAGAACACAGAAAATTACATTCCTGGTGTCTTGTGAAAAATTTAGATTTACATGGGAAATTGTGAACATTAACAAAACACATAGGTGTATTATACTTCCTTTTTTGGAATTCAGTTGGGATGTTGTACCTGAGCTATAATATTCTTCATTTGAAGTGCTACACAGGCCGACTGTCCATGAAGCTTTAAAGGTCTTGTGGTTTATATAATCTTCAATCCATCCAGGTTCCAGATTGACCTGGGAAGTAGTGCCGATGACCTGGCACTGCACTTTAACCCCCGTTTCCATGACGACGCAGACGGGGCGGTGCTCGTGTGCAACTCAAAGATTGCTGGTTGCTGGGGCACTGAGAAAAGGGAGACCCACAACCCTCTACACAGGGGCTCCGAAGTCAAGGTGAGAGAATGGTCATGAAACGAGGGATGATGGATGTAGGCAGAGAGGGCACATAGGGAAGGTTTTGTCTAGAATAAAATGATTGAAAAGCCAAAGTGGTGATAGTATAGCAGCCTATTTCTGAATGCTTAATCAGTTGATTGAACTGATTCAACTAACAGATTGCTAACTGATTTGCCAACTCATATTGCTGCTGCAGGAAATATTGTTCACCCCCATGACCTCAATCTGCTACCCATGTATCATAGCCTTGGAACAGCAGGTGTGGGAACAGCAGTTTTTTTCTCCTTTTTTTGTTTCAGATGTTTCCTCAGAATTCTGTCTTGGAATTCTAGAACTCTATAGCTTTCAGTGACCATTAACCACTGTGACATTGTCATTAGAATGTTCAGCTCTCAAACTTCTAAATCACACAGATGTGACCGTACACTACACATCAAAGCGTTAATAGATAGATAGATAGATAAACCTTTATTCAATATGAAAATAATGGCGGCATATAGATGTGAAAAAGTACTGGAAATATATTAAAAGCAACGACAACAACAACAATAAAGTAATACTGTAAACATGTTTTTGTCTTTCAAGATTGTTCTGAAGCTGACTGGAGACCTGTTTGAGGTGGAGCTTCCTGATGGACAGGAAGTCCAGTTCCCCAACCGTGACAATATGGATGTCATCAGCTACATCACAATCAGCGGAGACTTCAAACTCACCTGCTTGAAGATCTGCTAGGGGACCAGCCACCGATTTAACTTTACTGTCAGTTGATGCAACATTCTGAGCCAGGACAAAGGTTAAAAGGTCAATAAATGTTATAGTTAATAATATTATTGTCTATTGGTTAACATATCAAAATCTCAATCAAATGAAAGTGCTTTAACAATTCGCTTCCAGTGGTTTTGATTACTGTATTGTGTATCTCTATACACAATCTGCTGTTGTTCAAATAGATAATATAAATATAATATAAAATCTTCAAACACAAATGATAAGAGCTTTTGTTTTGTTTTGTTATTGAATAAAACCCCATTTGCAAAATGTTCTTCATTTAAATGACAGACACAATGCTTTCCTGTTTCAACAGTGTAACTTTATGAGAGAATTAGAAAACACGTTGTTCAATTCAAAAACATTCAACAACTGATGAAATATATGAAGATTACAGTACAAAATTGTAAACAAAAGTCATGATTAAATCTGTTAAAAGAGGATCCCATACATATATTCCCATAGAAAAATAGACTAAATTTTGTTTTAGAAGTTAGAGATGAATTCATCTGATATTTATCCTACAGCTTCAGTGAGATAAAATCAGAAATATTCCTTCTTTCTAGTTTGTTGAAGTGAAAATAAATTCGCTGGGTTTGCATTAACATTGTATTTCTAAAACAATTCTTTAATGTTATGAATACCTAATGAACTGAGACAGGGCCGGCCCAAGGCATAAGCGAACTAAGCACCTGCTTAGGGCGCCGTGGCCACCAGAGGGCCCCCAAAAAAGAAAATCAATACAATGATGGGCATTCATAAAGCTGCCAATACGTCACCTAGGTATTTCAAGGAGTTCACAGTGCAACACACACAGATTGTCACAGGTAGCCTGCTGTAATGCAGATGCCTTCTAGCCACTACCCTCCTGTCTTTGGCAAAAACAAAGTTCATTGCATTGCTAGTGCATTGCAATGAATGAATGAAGCATATGAACGAAGCATACAGGTCTCGTATCAAGCAGCTAAAAGCCGTCAACGAAGAAAATGCTGATGGAAGGACTGCCACATCACTGGGATGTTGCTAGCTAGCTAGCTGAGCTAAGCTATCATTAGTTGGTTAGGACGGTAATGGCTAGAAGGCATCCACATTACACCCAGCTGTCTCTGACCATGGAAGAACAACACTCTGTGCACGTTGCACTGTGGAGTCTTGGAGAAACCTAAATTACGTCATGGCAGCTTTATGAATGCCAGCCATTATACAGCTTTACAAAGACAACAGGATACAAGCAAAACAAGGCACACAAAAAATACAAGACACAGCAGCTCGGGAGCTGTAGGTGTGTGCATGATCAAGCATTGACAATAGTCAATAGTATTGGCAGCACCTAGACAGTGGGGGCCCCCCAAATCAAATTCTGCTTAGGGCCCCATAAAGGCTTGGGTCGGCCCTGAACTGAGATGTCTGGTCCATGTTTTTTCAAGCAGCAAGAAAAACACATTTAATTGGTCACAGTTAGGCTAAATTAGGGTGATTTTTGGGCACTATTATCTCCATAGTCTTTTCAATATTGTGTTTTTCCTCATGATTTACCAATACGTCAAAAATACAGTGTTTCCTGAAGTAAAAATACATTCACATATTTCCATCAATCTCAGCCATCTGTTACTTGAACTACACAAATTTACTCTGATATTCAAAAACAAAACAAATGTATTCAATCATTTTACAATAACACCCTCAAAATATATTTCATATTTAGGTGTAATACGGTAATTCTGAAATTCCTTTAATTACATAAGAACATAAAGATTTTTCTCTGACTTAGAACAAAAGATTTGCTATTTACGTATTTCTTTCATCATGTCTTAACAAGAGTACACAAATATACTCCAATATTTAAAAACAGAACAAATGTAATCAATGATTTTACAATGACACCCTCAAACTACATTTCACGTAGTTGTAATGTTTAGGTGAAATAAGTCTGAAATTCCTTTAAGTACATAGGAACATATGGATATTTCTCTAACAGCACTACAGCTTAGAACTGAAAAATAAGCTATTTACATATTGTTTTTCCATCCTATCTTGACAAGAACACACATTTACTCCAAAATTCAAAAACACAACAAATGTAATAAAACATTTTATAATGACAGCTTCAAAATATATTTCAAAGTCATGTTTAGGACTAATAATTCAGAAATTCCTTAAATACATAGGAACATATAGATTCATTTTTCTCTAACAGCACTCAGCCATAGAACTTAAGAATAAGCTATTTACATATTATTTTTCATCCTGTCTTGACTGGAATACACACATTTACTCCAATGTTCAAAAACATAACAAATGCAATCAAACATTTTGCAGTGACAACTTAAAAATAAGTCTAAGTCATGTTTGTACAAATTAGCAATCTCTTTCAATTAATTTCAGAATTAATGACATGTTTTCAATTAGCAAGTGGTGTTTGGATTCATGATTGGGTTAAATTACAGCCAACATCTTCATATTTCTATTTCAAACTGAAGGTTTATATAAAATCGCATTGGTTAACAAACAACCTATTTCTTTCAGAGACTAAGACCCTAATCGTTTTTGTAGGCAAATCAGTTGACTCGTAATAATATTAGTCTTTACAAATGATTCCTTCCCTTTTCATAGAAAGAAATCTGATGATATGACTATCATGTCAGTCCATAGAGTTTTAGATTTTCTTTAAGCTTTCAATAGCTTGCTCTTTGGTGTACTTCGTCCATTCACAGGGAATTTTGCCCCAGCCTTCGAATTTCTTGCTGTAGTATTTTTCCAAATCATCTTTGAATTGACACACAAACCACTTCCAGTATGGAAGTTCTGTGAGATCAGGTGTGATGCACCAGTTAGCATATTTTGGACCACCAGATCGGTAATTCTTCCAGGGAATAGTCTCATCTTTGCCAGAATGTGGGTAAAAAGATCCGGTACTTGCCACTGATGTTGTGCAGAAATCGATACAAAGATACTCTGTGCCATGGAAATGCCACCCATTGATTCCATAAGGGCGATGGAAAGGGACCATATGATCGTTTGGGCTGTGCTCCCCCATGGTGTTGGTACAGATTGCCTTGCAGAAGGGGCATTGCACCCAGCAGCAGGAACAGAGCTGTTTTATCAGAATTTCATCTGGCCTCTCCCTGAACTGATCCATTTTCAGTTGTGACAAACTGCTGAGGCTGATGTTGATCTCTGTTACTATGGTTTTCAGACGACCCATGACCACTTCTTCAAGAAAGTCAAAGTCATTTATGTCATTGAAACCTACATAACAGTTTCCAGTGAATTTCAACTCATCCCTTAAAGTCTTCGATAACTCACTCATCCACATGTGGATGTCTCCATTCTCTGTTTTAACTGACAAAGTTGCTGTATGAATGGCGCGGCTTACACATTGCTCTGTATGTGTGATGTTGTGTTTGACAATGCTCAGAGCTATCTGGCTATTTTCTGTGAGAAGATATTTTGCTACAGTTTCTCTTATGTAGCTCTTAAAGTGCCTCTGAGGGTGGTGAATATAGTTCATAAACTTGTCAAAATCTTCTTCCTCTGCCAATGATTGCAGTATATAGTTCTCCAAATTAGTTCTGTTTCCACTGAATTGTGGCAAACTTGCATGCATCTCTCCAGCCAAACCAATGGATGTCTTGTCATAGATAGCCTGAACCATGGATCCTTTCAGTTTGTTGCAAACCAAGTCACCTAACACAGCAGCGGATGTAGCGCCTTTAAAATAACTTCTGAAGACTTCATAATACTGTGGCCTCTTAGATGACAGGTAGGTGAGGGCATCATTGTTACATTTGAATTTCTTGTGAGATTGCTCAAACATACATTCCGCAAGCTTGCACACATGTAATGCAAGATCCACAAGGAACTCCTTTCTAAGAGTGTATTTTTTGCATTTGGATGCATGTTCATTGACTCTATCTTTGACCAAGGCTGCTATTTCTCGCATGTAACCACTACTGTAGCCCCTCTGTTCAATAGGTTTTGCTTTGATTATGTCCTCACCCTCTTGGACAACACCAATAGCAAAGGCTTTTATTGATTCCTGCTCCTCATATGTGAGGATGTTGCCTGATCGATTTTGTTCCGTGTTCAGCTTGGAACAAAGTGGGGCAGACTCAAGCCCCAGAAGGTTTTTGAAAGACTGCCACATATTCCTCTTTTTGGGCATTTGGTTTTCTTTCGTGTCCTGTGCTATTTGAGTATTTCCTGATTTACACTGGTCTTCTTTATGCTTGTTCAGAGTAACATATGCAGAATAATCCCCTATGTCACAAATGCTTGAGTACCTACTGCAACTTTTTCGATCATGTATTAATGACAATTCAAGGCCAATTTCTTCGAGAATCTGATTTAAATCGTCTGATATGTCAATGTCTTTCATGCAAGGTGTATCTTGTGTCAAATCAGAAACCCATCCTTCCCAGACAGCATCAAACTCTCTCTGAAGTTCAGTGTCATCCTTAACTTTGGCTTTTAGTTGAAGGGCAAGCTCTTTGCTCTTTTGAAAAAGCGTGTTTTCATACAGTATCTGCTTTTCATCCAGCTTTCTGCGGGCATCTCTCTGGTGAATCATTTCCTCCAACTTTCTTTTTGTTTCTTTCACCAGGTCGTCGTGAAAATCACGAATTTTGCATTCAAATCGCCCTCGCCACTGAACCAACATTTCTTTATCTCTGTCTTCATCAAAATATGTTTTCATATTTTTTTCCACTTCCCCTTGGGTCACTTTGATTTCTGCAACAAGGGTGGTTTGCTCAACCTTGTTAAGTTTGCCATTTTCGATCCTATTGTGAAGTTGGTTTTCAATGGTCAACATGGCACTCCTTAGGGCCCAGGTCCACTTCTCAAACTGGACTTCAAGTTTTCTGTACACTGTGATTTCAAGTGTGTTTTTGAAACTGAAAACAAAGTTTTCATTCAGCAGTGCATTCCAAAGGTCTTGGATATTGCTCTTAAATTCTGAAAGTGTCATGCCACGAGACTTTGATGTCTTGGAGAGGATCTTGTTTTTCAGTTCCTGGATATTCCCGCTGTACGATGGGTTTGGAGGAGCCATGGGTGGACTGCCTTCCCATAGCTGGGCAAAGTATTTCACATCACTTTGTATGTCAAATGCAATGACATCACTGAAAAACTCTGCATCACAGACCTCCTCTTTGGCAGCCAGTTGGGTCATCTCATCCAGTTTGTCTTGTAGGCGCCTCTTACCTTCCATATTTTTCTCTCCAGCTGTGATGTCCCCAACATTCTGGTGCACAAACATACAACCGGGCGATAGATTGACCTTCTTCATCCTCATGAAGGCCTGAACAGCAATCTGGATGATATCCTGCATCTCAGCAGGATTCTCTCCAAAGATGTTGATCAAAGTCACGTTTCCAAGTCCAATGACAAAGGTTGCAAGCTCATTGTCATGGTGAAGTGTTGCCCTCCCTGCCAGCTCTAAAGCTCGAAGACCCTCAGTGTCCACAACAAGAACATAGTCAAAGAACAGATCTTTCTTCCTCTCATTTGTCACCTTCACCAGCTGCATGAAAGCCCCTCTGGTACATCTGCCAGCACTTACTGCAAATTGCAGTCCAAACATTGCATTCAGCATTGTTGATTTCCCAGTACTTTGAATTCCCAGAACAGACAAAACAAAAACCTTCTTGTCTCCCAGTTTCTTGATGACCTCATCTAGAACAGCACTGATCCATGTCAAAGGCACGTGTGCTGCATCACCATCCATCAGCTCCATTGGATGTCCTGATATCATCAATTCTGCAGCCAGCCCAGGAAGGTAAGACATGTCTTCTCTCTCTTTTCCACTCAGCAAGGCAGCATGGGCTTCATAGATCTGTCCCATTTCTCTCAAGATGTGCTCAAAGCCAACAGTTGCAGACTGCAGTTTCTCAGATATTTGTTCCAGCTCCATTTGCTTTTGCTTCAATTGTTCCGATTTGTCACGTTTCTTTTTCAGGGCCAAGACCTCAGACCACTTCTCATCGTATTTGTGGTGAAGGTCTGATAGCTCATCTGATGAGAGGTCATCCAATAATATTCCAACCCATTTCAGGAAATACATTCTCTCATTTGGTGCCAGAGAGTGCAGGCTTGCGACAAACAACTGCATCAGTTCACTGAAGGCTGCATGTAGTTGCTGTATGCGGATTTGCTTAAGTTCTTGCTGTATCTTACATTTTTCCATCTCAAGGTTTCCTCTAAGACGATACAGGTCTTTGTTTTTCCTGGACCAGTCATGCCACAATTTGCCTTGACATGGGAGACATGTTTGTTTGATCTTTGCAAGATTCACTCCTTTGAGTTGATCAAGTATCTGCAAAGCAGAGTGTTTTCCAGTTTGACAGTCCTTGTCATCTTCATCTACTTTGATTCCTGGTATATGTGCCATGGTTTCAAGATTGAAGGAAGACAGTGATCCCAGCAAAGTCTTCCTAATGATTCCCTTCAGTTCTTCGGACACATCTGACTGATTTCTGTCTTTTAAACCCATTCTGTACTTTCCCTGTCTTATCTCAGTTACAGCCGAATCATCCTCAGTGAGGAGGCAAATAAGCGGCTTGGGAGACTTGAAGAGCTCTGACAGAATTGTCATGTTTTTGTCATTTTTTCCCATGGTTGGTAAAAGGACAACATTGATTGAAGCCTTATCTGTCAATATCTTAAGCTGCCTTTGATTATCTTTAGAATCACCATGCAGATTACAGAAAGCAATGCAATCAGGGAATGCATCGTTGGGCTTCCCAGCAGGGCAGTACCAGGCGATTTCTGCTACTCCTTCCATCAATTGACGTGATTTGGTGCTTCCTGGGCAGTGCCTGTGGAAGAACGTGCTGTGGCGTTCATTGACCAAGGTGTTCAAGAGATGAGATTTAGAAGATGACACTGAACCAAGACGGAAGAACGTCACCATAGGTGTCTCAGCTTTGCAAATGGGCATACTCTTACTGGTGGCAACATTTGAGCTGTCAGTGAACCTCCAGCTTTTTCTTATCTGCCTCAGTGTCCAAAGCGGACACTCAATATCCTTTGTGAATGGGTCGGGCACAAGCAAAGGTACAGCATATTGGCACATTGATAATTTGGTAACCATGTGTTGCCTGAGAAGACTGTCTGAGCAGTGAAATACTGCCATCTGAACATCCATTGGATGAACATGGGTATGCTTGGCTGTCTGATCAGTCTCTAAGCTGCTGTTAAAAATGACATCAAAGACTGTTTCCTCTGTGTCAACAACATTATCAGCTGTCAGAATACCAGTTTGATTGCCTATTTTCTCCTCCTCTCTAACAGGAATGTACCTTGCTCTGTAGTCTAGCATCAACAATCTATGTAAGAAAGTATGGGCAAGGTCCTTTTCTGTTTTGGGTTCATGTTGTTGTGATGCAGGTGATCCAATACTCAGAAACTCTGCTGTTGTCAACTTATCTTGGTATCTGTCTTGTAGGTTAAGTCTGCGCAGCAACTCATCCACCTCTCCTAGATGTGTCCTCTCTGGGGCAGCCTTTTCATAAAAACACTCCTCTGTGGTCTTGTGTCCAGGAGCCTTTTCATAAAAACACTCCTCTGTGGTCTTGTGTCCAGGAGCCTTTTCATAAAAACACTCCTCTGTGGTCTTGTGTCCAGGAGCCTTTTCATAAAAACACTCCTCTGTGGTCTTGTGTCCAGGAGCCTTTTCATAAAAACACTCCTCTGTGGCCTCGAGTCCAGCAGCCTTTTCATAAAAACACTCCTCTGTGGCCTCGAGTCCAACTTCATCAACCTATAAAGTCATTCAACAATTTTTTACTTTTTAAATATTTAAATTCAGAATGATTATTGTCACGCAACACAAACAAAGTGGATGGGCTACTACACCACTCATATATAGGACTTGTGTGACTGCAGATACAGACTGTGGACAATCAAAGCTTCTTAGATCAGTTAAACTGTTACTTGCCTTATCCTCAGCAGTGTCTTCACCTGAGTCACCAGTTGGATTGGATTGTAAGAGGGGCAGAAAAAGGAACATATAAATATCACAACATTTTGTGGCATCAATAGTTTGGCCTAGTGCTGTCGAGTGCATTACAATAAGGACAGTATTACAGCACTGGTAATATTTCAGTGTAGAATCCTGTAGGGGTAGGGGGAAAAATCTTCTAAGATTAAAAATCAATTCACATATTCCAAACATCTATTTCTTTCAGTTTTCAGTCTTGTGATATGGTTTCAACTTTCTCATGACCATAGAACTATAAATAGTTAATTCCTAAATCCTACAAGGTAGGAAAATGGGGAAATATCCTGCAGCTGAATGGGGAAATACCATAGGGGAAGACTGAGGGGGCATGCCTGAAAACCGATCAAACATTACTTTTCATAATAGCGCGGATGCTCAATGGCGGCTAGTGTTGAAAAGTAATTGCTTGAAACAAATGTTTCAACCAATGTAAGCGTTCTGCCGACAGTTTTCATACAGGCCAAATACAATATAGCGATCTAATAGGAACCAAAAGTAGGCATGGTCGCGAAAACCCCCCCCAAAGTACCATCCTTGCAAAGTACGCAGATGTGCCGGTCTGATGTGAGATTCCCAAAGATTCCCACTCCTAGAATCCTGTTTTAGTTGGTAGAGTAGGACTGAGTGCTGAACATAGCTAACTATCATCTGTTACTTTGCTATTGTTTGTCACCACATTTGCAGCCAATGAGCTATGGACTAGCTGTTGTGTCTGCCGTTCGCTATGAGCTGTACTAGTCACAGCTTGGTTGGCAGTGTTGGGGAAGCTACTCTGAAAGCATGGAAGCTACCAATTACTTCACACTGGAAGAAGCTGGACTACAGCAAAACTACAGTCAGGAGAAATATAGGTTGGTTAACTAAGTTAATTAGAAAAAGTAGTTCAAGCTACTTTGTAAAATTAGATTTCTTTTTTTTTTTTTTTTGCTTGTGGGACTCACAGCTGAGACGACATAGCTATCTTCAGAGCTCAGCTTTCCTCCAACATTGCCAAAATGAACTTCCAAATAGTTGTGCATGTATTGTACATGGAACTAGTTTAAACAGGTATATTTAATAGTAGCCTACAGTAACTGTCAATACATTTTTGTTTTATCTTTTAAAGTTCCATATAAAACACATAGAAGTCTATGTTTTTGTTTCTATATGAAAATGTATAAAATGTGAATGAAAGAAGAATTATCTTTAGCTAAGTAATCTTGGAATGTTTCAGTGTCACTTCATTAAGGATTACTTGTGAACAAGGTTACTTACCTGTGTCTGCCTTTTGGTTTGCTTGCAGACTTTCCGCAGATTCAGGTTTGGTTTGCAATGTTCCTGAAATCTTCTCTCTGCAATCTTCTTTATATACTAGTATTTGTCCAGTGTGGAAGCGTCGCTCATTATTAGCAACCATAATGTCTATTTTGTCTAGAAGTGATACAATCTCAGAGGGATCATCCATAGTCTTTTTGCAGGTGTGGTATCTATTTTCATACTTCTCAATGAGGTGATTCAGATGTAAATTGCTGCTCAGTTCATTCAAGCCACGGCTGCAATTTTGGTCAACCTGATAGGTAAAGACAGGCATTGCAATGGCTTTGGATTTGTCCCCTATTATGTTTTGGAGCTGCTCTGTCTCTGTTTGGAAACGTTCAATGTGCTGACTGACTGGCAAGAATAAAAGGATTGCATGAATTTGCTTTTCCTGCATTACCCTTGCAATGTCATCAGTACTCTGTGGGCCTAGCATGTTGATGACTGAGATGTGACGCCCACATAAATCATACAGCCCAGATGCAATGGGAGTGAGATTAGCTGCTTCTGGTTGCTCCTCTTGGGAAAGAAGTATATTTGTAGGACCAACTTCAACAGCCTTGGTGTCACCCATCAAGACAACTGTCAGATCAGTTTCAGTCACTGAAACAAAATGAAATAATTAGTAAGTGAGAGAGTATAAACATATATACATATACTTCATCAATGGATTGTTGGATTTAAGAGGCACAATCTGTAATTTATTTGATGTATACGTTTTGTCTTTGTCTACATTCTTGAGGAGTTTGGCTTGTAGATGAATAGGCCTTTTCTAACATTCATAAAATTAGATAAATTTGAGCCAACATTACAAATGTAAACAAAACTTTCACAGAATGAAAATGCAATAAAAACTCAGGTTCAGTCAGAATATGCAGTCTATCCTTGTAGCAAGTGCTCACTCAATCAATTACACAATAAAAAGCACATAATTCATGATAAGCTGCGACTTATCTGGCTACAGGAAATCTCCCATTCTAACTGTTAACTGTAGCCATTAGCTTAATGCAGTTATATACTGTAGTGGCAAAGTTGTAGAGCAAGGATGGCTGGAAAGGTGTAAGAAGTCCCGCATCAATCGGACATGCGGTGTAGAAGTTATATCTTAGGAAAGTTGGACATTTTGACCTTTGACTATAGCACCACTATCAGATAGTATTAGTATGTCTCTATTGTGTGTCAGGTTTGGTCCAAATCTGACAAAGTGTTCACAAGTAACATGCAACATCACTTCCTGTTTGTGATGCGTTAAAGGTGCTATGTGCAATATTTAATCATTTGGAATGAGGACCATGTACACTCAACCACATACGGATAATGTGGAATAAGTCTAGATTACTAGATTTCAACTAAAATAAATACAACTTTCCCTTGGGCATTTCTTGGTTGTTGAACAAGGTAGGTAAATACTCCACCTACAAACATAATACTGCTCTGACAGCACAATATTGATGTAATTAAAAGATTTGCTGAAAAAAATACTTTTTAAATGCATAGGTTCATAAAATAGATGGAGTTAAAGTACAGGCCGGGTTTTGTCAACAAAGACAAGAAATGATGGAATAACAACAGACTGGCCACTGGTAGTGCAGGGTTGATTGAGTGGGACACCGTGGATAAAGGAACATTTTGGATAGCAGGTGGTCATGAGAAGTTTCGAAAATGTGAAAAATTCTGTCAGAAAATAATCATTGCTGCTTTAAATATTACACACAGCACCTTTAAATTCTAAAATTGTATTGGGTGTGGTGGTCTGGTGGTCACATGGTTTGGGCTAGCAACTGTCTGAATTACACATGTAAAGACTCTGGTCCCTGGATAATACACAAATAATTTTGATATGTGTATGAAGTCTTGTGTCAGTTGAGAAGTTATGGCTTTTCAAAATTGTACATTTTGACCTCTTATTATAGCGCCACCATCTGACCGATCTGTGTAATATATATTGTGATGCCTTGGGATACCAGTATCTATAATTGTGGCAAATTTCATGTCGGTATAATGTACTATGTCGTGGCAAACAAAATCTTTAGTAATTATTGGGAGTTAGGATGGACGGACCGACAAACTGACCAACCAACAGACGGACCCAGAAATGGACATATACTAGCTGCTTGGTCGCAGTAAAAATAAAAAAGAATCCCATGGTTTGGCTTTCGGTGTTGGTACAACCTGTTTGTTTACTTATGGATTACAGATTGCACCTTTAAACTTCCATACCCACCTTTACTGGTCTGAAGGACAGAAGGTGTCTTGGGTTCCATATCTGTTGAACAACATGTATCTGTTGGGTGAGCTGTCTTGGCATCTTGTTGGTTGTTCAATTCACTGTCATAGTCTGTGACGTCAAGAGCTTCACTGTCGACCTGTGAAGGCGCATGGATAGTGAATCTTGGAGATAATTACATACTTTCACACAATTCACAATATTGCAAATTCTGTGATGTTTTCTAGTATGTGCCTTATCATTTAATTGATACTGGTAAATTATTATCTGCATATGAATACTTAAACAGGAACACCGCCCAATTTAAGAATTCACACATAGAAAATATTTGAAAATACAAAGATATTAGTGAACATGGACAACTCTCTCCAAAATCCAAAAACTAAAGTGTTAAAGCTCAAACGTATGATGTCATCAAGTATAAAGTCTGAAGCTGCTCCATAGACAACTAGAATGCCACTCACAGAGATGCCCTCACCCACGCGAAGCCCGCAAGTACAGCTCTCTTCCATCTGGATAACGTCAGCTATATTGATTTCAGTGGACAACGGTGGAAATTAATTCAAATAAAATACCCGGAAATTCTGATCCTTGGCCTCCTGTCAACCTATGTGCGAAGTTTCATCCAAATCGGATCAGAATTGTAGAAGTTATGGCTGATGCGAACTCACAGACAGACAGACAAACACACACACGGACAAGAGTGATTGCAATACCCCCATGCAAGTGCTTTGTGTGCGCAGGTGTAATGAATTGGGAAAGAAAAGGTGACACAGGGAGTTCTCTTTATACAGGCACATTTTCCATTTAAGACCTGAGAACACAACAAGATAATAAGGTTTATTTGGGTATAAAAACTCATCAATGGAGCAATGCCAGACTTTAAACCTGATGATCACAAGTCTGATTCTCACTTCTCTGGTGTGTGGCTTTGGCAGAGAGTAGCTCATGTTCACAAATATTGATTGAAATTTCCTAGGCCAGGGAAATTACATTTTTGAATTCTAAATTTGGGTGTGGTTCCCCTTTAATCTGCAATTAAAACTTTTTCTCAAAATCTAAATTTTATCACAATTCTACCACATTTCACTGTCAAAAGAATCTCTGAGGTTTTCTAGATGTGATGTGCCTTAATATAAAATGTATACTAGCAAATTATTGTCTGCATTCGAAGACTTCATCTATTTAAACTTGTTTCACAAAATCAAAATGGTATCACAAATTTACACTTCACTGTCAAAGCAGCACACACACGCACGCACGCACGCACGCACGCACGCACACACACACACACACACACACACACACACACACACACACACACACACACACACACACACACACACACACCAATAGCATATTAATACTATTATGATTA
>OMKL01103113.1:0-12649 GCA_900302295.1 Parasudis fraserbrunneri | reverse complement strand
GCCAAGCAGGGAGGCAATGGGTCCCATTTTTATAGTCTTTGGTATGACTCGGTCGGGGATTGAACTCACAACCTCCCAGTCTCAGGGCGGACACTCTAACCACAAGGCCACTGAGCTGGTTATGAACAGCAAGGTATATGAACAGTAAGGTATATGAACAGTAAGGTATAGGAACAGTAAGGTATAGGAACAGTAAGGTATATGAACAGTACTGTATATGAACAGTAAGGTATATGAACAGTAAGGTATAGGAACAGTAAGGTATATGAACAGTAAGGTATATGAACAACAGTAAGGTATATGAACAGTAAGGTATAGGAACAACAGTAAGGTATAGGAACAACAGTAAGGTATATGAACAGCAAGGTATAAGAACAACAGTAAGGTATTTGAACAGTAAGGTATATGAACAGTAAGGCATATGAACAGTAAGATAAATGTGGTTTGGTTGCAACATGCAATTCAAAGCCTGTGTTTCTCAATTCAAGGGACTGTGCTGTCTGGGAAATGCCTAGTTTTTGGGGCGAAGAGAGCTTTCAACATCGCAGGTTGAAGGATTGTTGCACAACATATTGCATACCTGCCTCTTTGATTACTAAACACTGTACCGCTTCTTTGCCCGTCTCCCGGTTTGTTTGACATGGGCTTAAAAGCTCAACTGAGTAAATTATTTTGGACAGTGAATGATTGATGACAGTGTTTTCAACACTGTCAATTCACTGTCCTCGGTTGAAGAGTTTAATTATGTTTTACCATTTGGTGTAACTCTATCAAGAGGATATCTGATCAAAAGTAAAGTTGAATGCACCATTATTACAGAATGTTTATACTACATACCACCTCTGGAGCTGAAGATGGCTGGCCCCTGCAACCTTGGAATGCTAAGATCATTGAGTGTCATTGGTCCATTGGTCAGGAATGTACATTTCACTACGTGACACAATATCCTTGCATGTTTTGCGTTTTACATTGCACCCCTTTAAAGCATATCATTCAATATTGTCTTGTACTGTCTATTGTGATGCTTCATCTAATTAAATGCCACTATCTGAATCTTCACCATGGGCCTATGTTTTGGTCTTTAAAGAGGAATTCCACTCTGGGTCTCTTCTTGTATTTATAGAAAAGTTGCTTTACTACAGGGTGAAACGAGCCCATAGCCAGCTCTGTACACAGGCTGAGACAGAGATATAGCCCTAAACTCCTGCACATGTTCCCACTTTACAAAGGACTACACTGAGGCGAAAAAGGGTGGGCCTCAGACAATGCCAGTCAAAGGTTGGCACTCCTACCAAACACACACAGAGGGGAGGGCTGCGCTTTTACATCTGGTTACTCCATTACCTGCTGAAAGAGTGGGAGGCTGATCGAGAGACGGTCGAGGTATCAGGAAACTCCATTGTTGTAGTTCTTCAGAATTTGTCATTATGACATGTAGCTCTACAAATTAGCACCATCCACTGCGGATATTTCCGAGCAGAGATCGCTTTGGCCAGCCACATAGAGAGAAGTAATCAGTTATGCCTCAATCTGGTAAATGAGTTTAATGTTGTTATGCGGTGGAATTTCCCTTTAACAAGCCATCAGAAAAATGCATGATTATTATTTACACAAAATCTGGGCCACATTTATAAAGCAATGTCTTAACATTATATGGAGAAACTCTTGTATGCAAATAATAACATTCAGCTGCAAATTAGACGCCTTATCTAAACATCTGAATTTATGTTATAGCTACGTTTGAACTTCAGTACAGCTGGTACAACAGACTGCAGCCATGTGTGTCTCCTATGAAAATCATTTTGGAACAGCCATTCTGATGGCCATTATCACACTGCTTTTTCATCACTTCTGAGTAGATAACCTTTTTACCATTGTTCAATTTACTTAAAACTTATGCCATATCTTCTTGCTGGACAACTTTTGTGAATTTTTCATGCAGTTTACACATTTTTACAGACTCAAAAAAGAAAAGAAAAAGAAAACGACAACTATCACATATAGCAGATGATTCTTATTAGTTTATTTTGATCTCTCAACTGAGTTTGGTCATCTTTGTCTTTTGTGGCTTTTCCTCATGAAGCACCACCAGTCTTGATCGGAGAGTCTCATTGAGCTGAAGATTGCCTTGCCTCATGGAGAGCCTGCAAGAGAAAAGGATAATAATTGACCTAATAAATTAATAATATAATATGACGACTCTTGAGGAGATAAATGATTGGCTGGCAGTTAACCTTTTCAATGGCATCCCTGGCAGAGTCGTCTTGCAGCACCTTGGCTCGGTCCAAGGCTCTCTCAAAATGGGAAACACTAGATTTGAAGTTTCCAAGTTTTACTGTGATAAGACAGAGTAGGACATAGGCTATAAGAAAAATACCACTGCTTAAACCAAGGATCACAGCATGAACAAAAGTAGCTCTAAAAATGAATGAAAACTATGTCACCTCAACATATTTTAATAAACTTAAAAGTTCAATCTATACTATTATACTTCCAAGTTTGACTTAAAGTAGAGATAAAAATGAATAAATAAAACATTAAGATTTACACGCCGACTGTGCCACCAACACACTGGCATTCAGCTGCCATTTCTCATCAGCAATTTCATCAGCTGAAGCAAGAGAGCGCGCGCCATAGTCTTGGGCTTCCGTGTAGCGTTTCAGCTCCAGGTAACAGCAACCAATCTCATGGAACAACCAGGTCTTCTCCAAATTACCACGGACCAAAGGAATCTTCTCTACCCAGCTGAGATCAAAAGTGAAGAGAGGAAAGGATATGCAACAAAATGCAATGTAAATCTGCCAACATAAACATCTCATCTGGACAGACAAGTTAGAAGTTCTGCTTGGCTTGTATCAAACAAACAGGTTCTCCTCAAGGCAGGTTCAAACACGGACATAATGTTCCTTTGTTGCTAACATGGCACAAAGCAAACTCCCCAAAATGGGAAGCACTCTATGGTAGTGAGAGCAATACAATTAATAATCTAGTATTTCATATTTTAATGTTCTCACTAAAATGAGGGCCTACCATTTTTGGAGCTTGCTTTGTGCAGTGTGGTCAACAAAAGAGCCATTATTTCAATAAACATCCTACCTGTTTATCAAACCAACATGGCCAAATCATGCACAAGATAGGATAAATGCAACATGGTTTCTTTGTCCACTTACGCCTCAATAGCCTGTGTGTACTTTCCAATTCGAGCATAGACTCGGCCAATGTTGTCCAGAGCACGTGACTTTGCATCAGGAAGTCCGCTGTTTAACAGACACACAGACACAGAGAATTAGAACTATCTATCTGATTTGGAAATAAACATACATAGGTTTGAATATTCCCTTTCAATGTCAAGAGCTTCCGCAATGCTCACCACTCTGTAGCCAACTGCATGTCCATCTGATGATTTTGCAGCGCTTCGGCCATATCCCCCAGGTCAATCATGGCATTCCCAATGCAACTGTGCAAGTTGCCCAGCACTTCTTTTTTATTAGGTAACACATCCTCTGACCATCCCTGCACTGTCTTCAAGACGTGTCGTGCTTTTTTGAGGCTACCCTCCGCGTTGCCACAAGTCAAGGCTGGGTTGCGGAAAAACAGATAAGCGCTGATCAGGCTGGGGAAATAAAAGCCCATTTATTCATTTATTCCATTCATCCTTAAATCTGTCTTACCTGCATCAATCTCTTCTAGGCTCTTTAGCACAAACGCAGTAGGGTCGGAAGGTGGGTTCTGATGGTTTCTGTTCCATTTCTGCTGCATGAGCTTACAGTCCCTTTCCCGTGCGTAGATGGGTTTCTGCTGGCGCCAGAACTCGGTGCACGTGTCAAGGTAGGTGATGCAGTTCAGAATGACACCCTGAAGTCTCTCCCCACCCCGCATCTTACCTTTCACCAAGTCTGGAGAGTAGTGATATTGGTGAGATGGTTCAAAATGCAATATTTAGCAATGAAACATGAGCAAAATTAGTTCTAGTATATTGTGCCAAGATGAAAGGAGGCAGCTATGATAGAGCAAATTAGAGAGAGAGAGAGGGAGAGAGAGAGAGAGAGAGAGAGAGAGAGAAAGAGAGAGAGAGAGAGAGAGGGAGTGATAAAACAGCTTTACCTTCATCCTTCAGTAACTTCTCTAGATATTCCTTGTCAGTATAAAGCTCTCCCAGCAGCTGTTTGGTTGTCTTCTCAGTCTTGCTGGTCTTCTGGTCATGCTGCCGCTGCTCGCTCCTCAGAGGATGAATGACGCTCATCGGCCGTCCCTTCTTCACCTGTCAAACATTCAACAAGGCCATGAGCGACTGACTGACTGAATGTGCGAGTTAGTGACACTGCCAGTCCATGACGTGTTGACATTTAAAACAGGGCCAGATAGTGTCAAAAGGTGTGAAGCGATGAAGGCTTCAAGTAGAGAGCTGCGGTCGGTGTGGTACTGCCCGTGGAGTGAACAACAAAAACACCAAACTACATAGCCAGCATAATGCCGCTGTGACTCGTGAAACAAACATATGCAATAACTGAAGCATGCAATTATTGAAGCATGACCATGAATGAGCATTAGACCCTAATTAATACAGCGTCAGATGAAAAGCATGCAGCTTTGTGGAATAGATAAGGGAAGGAACGTGTCTGTGGAAATGCTGGTGTGTGTGTGTGTGTGTGTGTGTGTGTGTGTGTGTGTGTGTGTGTGACACCAGCTAATACTAAGTCTTTTGGGTCACGGGATTCTGTGTATTGGAGCACTTCCCTAGAATGCATAACCTCCTCTAGGGACTTTGTGAGGGCTCTCACAGCTTGCAGGTGTTCTACTAGGCTCCACATTTTTAAATGTTTGAAATGTTTAGAATCATATCCAGTCTTACATTACCAGACCTCTACTACTGTAGGGGATTTCTTTACCTTTTGGATGATGGTTTCCCTTTGACTATGGAACGTGCTTCTCAATTGGCTTGGTCTTACATTTGTCCTTGCCCTATTTAGGTCATTGTTGAGTTAAATTCAAGATTATGCTGTCTGCTAAAAAACTTTTTATTTTCATTTTTTATTGCTGCTAAAAAAATTGCATGGCTATAGCTCATGGGAGAAAAGCTATATTTACACCCAAGTTCTCACGGAGACCCAAAACAACTGTATGGTCCTTTTTGTATAGAACAAACAATTATCTGTCGGGTAATCTGGGGTTTAGTCAACATAATTGAATTAGGAGATAATTTAAAATAATTTGGAGATGATGCCTTTTTTGGGGTATGTACAGGTGCTCATTGGTATGGCTAGACTCTAGACTAGAGGGTTGTTAAGCTGTTGATTATATTTTAGGCCAAAGTCATCTAAATAGCTAATTATGATTAACTTTCCCTTGTTTTTTGTTAGAACACAATGTAATACTAGAATGGACACACACTGTAGGATGTTAATTACATCATAACGGTAAAGTAAATGTAACTTCTGTTTTTGAAGGTGTCTGTGTGAAATTTCAGACAACTTTGTGTTTAATAGCCTCTAATTTTATAATAAATATGTTTTTTTTAATATTCTGATTGCTTTGAGGTGTAGCTATCAATATCAGGGCACTAACAGTGCAAATTTGAACTAAATCCATGCAATAGGTGAACAATAATGAGATGAAGTAGGTACTGCACTCCCTCCAGAGGGGCTTTATTCTGCACATTTTCGCCTGTGGGGTCAGTCACTATATTGATCAATTTGATACATTTTGCAGTACATTGTTATAATACAACCATCCATTTCATGAAGGTTCCAATTATGAGAAAACGTGGTTTGTTTTGTTCTACCTTGATATGGGGGTACCTTGATGAATCACTACCTCACAAAACATCAGTCACTAATATGAAATTGTTACTGTCCCAGGATGTCAGTAAAATTTAATGTTTTTCTAGCTTTGAAACCTTGGTCTTGATGGTTATCTCTGGGCATCCTGTCGGCTCTGTGTATCAAATGTTGCACATGAAGGAAGTATGCTTGTTGTTGTGATGTGAAGCTGATACCTGTGGGCCACCACTAGGGGGCAGAACGGCTCACCGTGAGTTTAGTGACATTGTCGTCATAGAACAATTAAATACTGTAGGAAGGGTGGACCAAGTACAAAACTGCATAGAGAATACCTTAATTCTCTAAGGTAACCTAATTGTTAGAGGCCAGCCTGTGACTGAAGGTCACTGGTTCTAATCCGTGAAAATCTGGGTGGAGAAGGTGGATGAGGAGCGCTCCTTTCACCAATTCCTCAGTGACTATTGATGCCAGTGCCTTTGAGCATTATATTATATAGCTCCATGTGCTGTGGTGGAGCTGCTATGTGGAGCTGCTAAGTATCCATGGTGTCCACACAGTACAAGACTGAGGTTATACTGGGCAGCTGCGAGTGCGAGTGCGAGTCCAACGCCTCCACCCAATGTTATTAGTCAACTTTCCTGGTTAAAAAAGGCTTAAAGATTCTAACTCACCTCCTCACCCTTGTAGAAGAATGATAGCTCCCCCTTGTTCTCCAGTTTAACAGATGAGGGGCCTAAAATGGCATTGACACACATAAGAAAGGTTTTGAAGAGGCTATGATTTCCCAAACTAGTATTATATAGCATAGTTAGACTTGAGTGCGACTGATGCATTTGACATAGGTCATTTATTGACTTACTGCCCACAGAGTTTTCAATAGCCTCTTGTGCTTTCTGGATACCCAGTCTGAACTCCTGCAGCTCTGGACGCAGTTTGTATCCCCTATGATAAAACACCAGTGCAAATTCAAAGTCTCCCATGGTGTACAATGCCTCCGCTTTCTGGTACAACCCCTGGAAATGCAATTAAATAAGTAATAATCAGTAGCTAGTTATTTACTCATAAAAACAACATAAGATAAAAATGTACCAATGTCCAATTTGCATTTCACCTTGAAAAATTCCTTGTCCTCTTTGAGCGAGGCCTCGGCATCTCTTAAAGCATTTTCAGAATCCCCCATCTTCAAATAGCATTTGGATCGGGCAACTAGGCAGTTTTTGTCATCTGGTTTAAGAACCAATGCCTAAACAAAGACCAAAAACAAGTTATTCCTCCATGCTGTTCAAAGTTTGAACCCTGGCAGTGGCAACTTACAATCATTAATCATACAGAACATTGTGATGCCTCCCTTTTAAAGTTCGAAAACAAGAATTGTATAGGCGGATGAGCAAATAGACGCTGTCATCATCAGGACATTTGGATTAACGTTAGATTATACACCTCCCGTTCAGCAGGCTAGAGCAGGCCAAATACAAACTCTTTTGCTGTAGACACGTTGGCCATTTTTAATCCACACAGTAAACTTGTGGTTGGGTGAATGTACACCGTCTCTAGCAAATAGAAACTCTTTGGAGCAGACTCCACTGCACTCCAGGGTGCTAGAGTTCACCTAGAACCTTACAGTTACAGTACTGCCATCAAGTCAAGGAGGGCCCACCATTTCCCAAGGCGTGCTCAGCTTTTGCTACTATTACCTGCACAGTCACATTTTAAAGGAGGCCTATCTGATTGGTCACAGAATGGTTCATTCAGTTAATTGCACCAGTGTTTTTGGAGATACTGGAGGCAGAATTGTTTGTATATTTATTAGCATCATGGTAGGGGAGGACAATGGGGGATGAGGTTAAGTATTTTGAATTCTGATGCTAACCGATATTACTGGTATTCTTATTTCCAAGCCCTTGACCCCCACAAAGAGAAAAATCGCCTACTAACGTTACGTTACAATGTTTAACAATTGTACTTACTTGTTCTTTGTAAAACCACATCCAATGCTTACGTACATAACCTTTTAACACATGGCAATATATTTGCATGTCACCAGGTAACGTTAGCTGACTAACTCACCATTGAATAGCTCTCTATTGCCTTGATATACTCCTTTTTATGGTACAGCTGGTCCCCTTCGGCCACATAAGTAGGGAATGTGCTTTTGGGTCCTTGGTCTCCTTCCATGTCTGACATTTTTGACAAATTCACTCTTCTTCAAGGAGATTAGCTAGGAAAAGCAATCTTTCGGTGTAGTCCACTACTATTAGACGCCTAGTTTCCCTATCAATTGGTATCCTAGCAACCACACTAACAAATGTCCTTACCAGAGAAGAAACAGCGCCCTCGTGCGTTACAATAACTTGTTTCAAGCAAAGCCATCCAACATCTATGGTCTGTACTAAAATATATGCAGTGTATTTAGATAGACATACAAAATTGACTCCAAATGATGCTGAATACAGTTCAACTTATTGAACTTATTGAATTAATACAGATGCCACTACAGTGCAATTTATGGTGACAATACATTTGTATATTTGTAGACACCAATCTGAAATAATACATTGCATAGCTCAGGGGAAACCCAGAGGAGACCAACTTTATTTACAGGTACATGGCTGATAACGTTCCATGCCATAGTCAAGAAGATAACTGTTGTTTCACCTTGAGAGCAAAAACTATGAGAGCAAAGATGAGGATGCCTTCCTTTTTCATTAAGTGCACCAAGTGAACACAGCACTTTAAAAACTCATCATTGGGAAGCCATTATTATCAACTTTTTATCTTACAGTCCCAAAATAATTGATAGAATGCCTTTCAAAAAACAAAAAAAAAAAAAACTAAATCTGATGGGAGACTTGAAGTCTTTGCTCAGACATTACCATAACCACAACCATCAGTCTTACATGCCAGTTGTATGACTGTACTTAAATGAACTTAAACACAATTACAGATACGATATAGGCCTATCTGTAATACTGAATGACTGTGACAGCAGCACTGCGACCAAGGAACACAGCCAGCATAATATATGTCTGCACAATATTTCATGATGCTGAATAAACAAAACCTCATTCTTTTCCTGAGTTTGTGCCAGAGGGAGACACATCATTGGTGCCTTTTTAAATCTTTCACAAGAGCACAAGTAGGGAAGAGCATCCTCATCTTATGCTAATGGCTCTATGAGACAGTAAATTATACATTAAATATACATATTAAAATAAAAAAGAGAGGAATACGTCATCAACTATCTTCACAAATCAACACTTTACATTCCAGTAAAATGTACAATGCAGCAACTGGTGAATGGCAACATGGAACATAAAACCTGTTGAGGAAAGTAACAGGAGGGTGACGGTGCTTGCTCAACAAGCCAACATGGCTGTATCTCCACAGCCATCGTCCTCCTGTGCTTAGGCTGTAACTTACTTAGTGTATACGTCTTGGCTCCGGCAGGTGTGGGGGAAAACAATGCAAAAATTGTATAGTTCCTATAGCATGATGACAAGGAGACAGCTTTTGGTGAGAATTTATCCATAGCAGCTAATTGCATTTGTGGCCAAGAATTTCAAAAAAGGGGAGGCGTGTGTCCTGCCCTCGCAAAATTCAAGGTGCTAGGTTGCCTTTCTTACATTCTTCCTTTAAAACACCATTGGGCAATATATTAACTTTCATGCTGAGAATACTTCCTGGGCAGTAGGCTGAGGGAGGTCGGATAATGATATGCTCAATGCTCACTTCTATGTCAGTTTCCCTGCGGTGTCACTTCCTGCAGGGATCCCCAAAAGCTTGGATAATATAGCTGCACAATCTCTCCTATGTCAAAATCCCTGGATTCTGTTGCTTCATTCGGCAATCACTCTATTGAAAACAGGATCAATGTTGCTAGCCATGGCTGACTTTCAAGTTTGTTTCATTTGAGAGAAACCCAAATCAAAAACCAGTGACAGTTATCAACGTTGTTTGAGCATTCTTGGGATCTTTGCTATACTGGCGTTATTTGTTTGTTGCATGTTGTCATTGGGTAGTATTCATTCAGTCAATGGCATAAACAAGAGTCTGACAAGTAACAGTCAGACATGTTAAATAAGGGTGTGTTGTGGATTTAAACTTGTTGAATAGAGTCCATGATGTAGCAACAGTATATGTACTGGACTCCCAGCAATTAACCAAACTGAAAGAAGAAATTTCCTGGTCCAGATGCTGAAAGACAAAACAAACAAATAGGTCAACAATGCAAATGCATTTCCTAAATTGTAAGAATCTGAATTTTGTTTAAAACATTGTAAAAGTAGAAAAGTACTGCTTCCCACAGCTTTTTTGTATACATACACGAATTACCTTCGAAACTAAAGCCTCCTGGCCCTCCGAAGAATGCCTTGAAAATGTTGTTGGCATCAAAGTCTGGTGGAGACACAGAACAGAAACTCAGAACAAACAAGCAGAGAAAAGCAGGCAGTACTTTCTCACCACAACACTGAATATAATTGACAGTGAGTGGTAATTTGGTGGCAGCTTACACAATATGTAAAAAAAAAAAACCCAGACAAGTTAATTTTGAACGTTGAACCCCAAGACCTCCCACAAAATGGCTTCCTCAGCTGCTGACCTCCCATGTTCACGCCATCGTCCTCCAGGTCCTGACCGCTGTCATAGCGAGACTTCTTCTTGGGGTCTGAGAGCACTGTGAACGCCTCACCCACCTCCTTAAACTTCTTCTCCTCCTCCTTCTGCACCTCAGCACTTGCTGCGCTGTGTCGGTCTATAGGGAAAAGATAAAGTCACTTACACTAAAAGGATGAGGACACTTTAATTACATTTCTGAATGTGTTGTATAATGCTATACAACCAAACAGGGGCTCCACAGTGACACATATGAGCACATATGCTGCAAAACTGCAAAACTTAGGAGCATAGAAAAGAACTCAGTAGTATTGTACTTTGAAATCTCAAGTTTCACGTGTGTTCCTTTTCCAGTTTTCTAGGTAGCATGAGGATATTTGCAGGAGCATACACTACTGAAGAACCCCGTTAGGGTGAATTTCAGGGTCCGTAAAGGCACCTGGATGATGCATTAGGGCCCGCTTGCGGTAAGCCTTCTTGATCTCATCCTCTGTCGCGTTCTTGTCCACACCGAGCACCTTGTAGTAATCTTTTCGCTTGCTTTTCTTCAACTCCAACTGGGCATTCTTCAGCAAGTGCTTGTGCTCTGGGGAATGAAGCGACAAGAGACAGAAACCAGGGTCACAATCAATACGTGGACCAAATGTCATCCAGGGCAGCGGCTGGCGTTGGCACCAGAGATGTCACATACATTGTGTCACTGTATAATAATAGTGATGAGACACACCAGTGTGTGACATTTACAGTTCCGGGAAGCCCTGTAGTGAAGTGAGGAAAAGGTCTGCGGCAAGTGGTGGGACATCGGGAGGGACTGATCCTTACCTTTAGTCTTCTCTGTCTGGTAGACCTTCTCATAGTCGCGAACCGCCTCTTCATACTGCTCCGTGTCCATGTAGCTGAACAGCACAAACACACACTCGTCTGATTGGTTCTTCCACAATGTAAACAAGGAAGTGAAGGCAGTCTCTACACTTATCATACACACAGCCTTAAAAACGATAGAAACACAACCCCTCTACTGAAACAAAGTGAGGATTCCTGAACATACCATTGCGCTCTCCGTAAATAGGCCTTGATGTAGGTCTCATCCAGCTTAATTGCCTTTGTGCAGTCTTCAATGGCCTGTTCTAGTTTTTTCAGCTTTCAAGAAAAGAAAAAAAAAAAGATTGATAGTGCAAGGAGGCAAGAGAGAGGAGGAGATGTTGGCCTAGTTCTGTTGGTGAGACAGAGGAAACAATGTGCAGAGTGGCAAAAACATCACAGCTAAAAATACACACTGGAAGAGGGGCAGAGGGTGCTCTTTGTACAAGGTCTGTGTGTGCCGGTGTAAAACGAGGGACTGGCGTGTGTGAGAGAGGGTGCTTTTTTTACATGTCCATGTGTGTGTGTTTGAGAGATATGCAAGGGTGCAGTCTCATGCAACAATCCAGCTTATCACCAAGGACAGCAGTCTGGCCTACACTGGCTAAAATTAGAGGCAATTTTTTGCGATAACGATATTTATGACAATGTACACAAATCTAAAATGACAAAATACATATATTTTTTTCACAGCAGCCAGAAATGCCAAAATTGTAAAGCCAAACTATGTCAATCGCTTTCAAAAGCTCTTTGAAGAGGCCTGTAGGCCTAATAAATTAGGTCCACACATCCACTAGCTGATCTGGCTCAGGGTGATAGTGGAACAGGGATGGTATTGATGTGATAGCCTGAGGCCTGAGGCATCATGGAGGCTGTTTGCATCAGCTTGGGCTGCTGATTATGAATAGATGGATTATATTGTCTCTATTGCGAGATGCATTTTTAATGACTGTACCACCATAGCATTTTGAATGGTCGCAGTCGCACTCTAAAACTGTTATGCCTATGGCGAGCAACGAATCTACCCAGCACCTACTGGAGGCCGTGTGCTGGCTGCAAACAACATTCAGCTTTGTGACATTTGGCACGTTTCCTGCCGTAAATAACCTGCGATATTTGAGAGTGTGTTTATTTGAACTTATACAGAAGATCGCATATCATGCAGCTGCTACCACAATGAATATTCCTCCCAGCAAAGACGCAAAGGAAGCGCATTGTCATCTGAAAGAGAAAGTATCTTGGTCACTGTCCTCATTATTTTCAAAATGCCAGTGTGTGTGTGTGTGTGTGTGTGTGTGTGTGTGTGTGTGTGTGTGTGAGTTAACAACTTATATACTGCATGTTATGCTGAAAGGAATACACGTTGACATTAAATTCAGAAGAGCAATACTGGA